>JBBPUB010000350.1:0-16937 GCA_038094415.1 Xerocomus alliaceus
CAGATCTAGGCAAAGACTGCGATGATGGTTTTGTTTAGAACTCTGCCTGTTTTGTAGCATATGTAACTTACCAATGCTAGTTCACAAAAATCGCCGCGTTGTTTAGCAGATTGCAGTGATTGTCGGCGTTGGGTCCATTAGCCTGAGGGTGGTCACAAGATAGGGGTTAATTGTACACCCATAGTACTAGTGTTGCCACAACTATGACTAATAGCTGACTTAAGTTCGAACCGAGTGCCCGGTTCAGCCAAGATGGGTTAAGTCAGCAATTAAATACTTTACCGGCTCAACCCGACCGGCTAGTCGTGACTTCCGGCTGTGAGTCACTCACATGGTGACTTTGAACTTATCACTGCATCCCAAATCTCAAAACAAAACATGAATGTATGCTGTACAGAGTGTAGTACAAGGATATGGTAAATAGACTAAATGGTGTCAAACTGATTCTGTATGACCAAGTAATGTCAGAATAAATGCATATAGCACAAGCAAGGATCAGAAAAGGCCTGAATGCTACTGTCTCTAACATTGCTGTCATTGCATTATTAATACCCTTCTTAGGCAACAAAAGCCCAGTGAGTGAAGTCCCTTCATCCTGATTATAAACCAGCTTATCCTTGAATGTGTGCTAGTGTTGCACAAAATTCAGTTGCTTTTGCTTATACAAGAACTTAAGGAGTGTTATATGCTGTTCCTACTCTGGAACTCCACATCCAACTCCTTGACAACTCTGGAGTGATCTCCTCCATTCACATATGTAGGACCTCCAAACCCATATGACATTTCCTTTTATGTTCATCTTTGTTCTCTGATTGGCTGTGCCTATTCATTTTGTTGGATCTTTATTCTTAGATGTGCAGTCCAGTATGTTGCATCTCTGGTGCACAGCTCTGGATTTCTCATTCCCATCTTACTTATCATCCTGTTCTACAGCTACTCTGTTAGTAATGCAATACAACTCTGGTAGTATAAATATTATAGTTATTTCATTGTACACTTCTTAGTCTGAATATTGATTTGGATAACTCTGGTTGTCTCCCTCCTTACCCTTACATCCCTTCTCCAAAGAGTTGAACCTATGCAAGACATGACACATAAGTCCTGTGCTGAGACTCACCCCTCTGCTCTGCTACTCCACCCCTACTCTTTGCTCCCTTGGACTTTTTTTTGGAGGACCAGAGTGACTGATCTTAACAAGGAGTTGTAATGCTTCCATTAGGTCTGGATTAATGCAGTTTCATTTCTTGATATTCATTTCAGCACTTAATGAGAAAACTTGCTTGTAAGATATTGCTAATAGCTGAATTGAAAGGTGATTTATTGTAATGCAGTAAATTGTTGGATATCTTGTTTGCTTGTGCTATCAAAATTCTTGATTAATCTAGTATTGTTTTGAATGAGTTTTATCTCCTAAAATGCAAGGACATTAGCATTGGACAAGCTTATCATTATAATATATGATCTAAACTCTTTTTTAACAAATGACTGGCTCTGAATCTGGGCCTTGGGCCTTATCTCCATTTCATCTAAGCCATATAGTAAAGCCAGTCCTATATACAGTGACCTCAAAAACCATTGCAATGTTTTACTAATTTGAACTGTTTGCTATATAGTGTCTAAATGTGTGGAAATTCTGCTTAGTTATAGTGGGATAAAATAGGGTACATACTCTTAGCTACAAATAAAGCTACTGGTTATATAATTTGGTGCAGTGGTTTCTGAGATATGGCCATTTTAAGATGGTGACCTTATTATAATAGTTTTTAAGCTTTTGATATTTAAAGTATATTAGTACTTGGTATAACCTCTTGCCTTGATCACTGCCTCTATCCTTCTAGGCATGCTTTTAATGAGTTTCTAAATCTCCTCCACTGGTATCTCCTTCCACTTCTCCTAAATTCTATTTTACAACTCATGAACTTTTTAAGGAGGGTGTTTTTTTTGCAAGCCTTTTTTTGAGATAATGTTAAGTCTGGTTCCTCTGGACAAGTCCAATGAGGTCCAGAACATAGTGACAGAGGGAGGGAAAGGAGAAGAAGAGCAAAACAGAGTGGGCAAGGACTTTTGGCATAGAACTTATGTGTTATGCCCTTATACTTACTATCCTTGGAGTTGGGGGTCAGATGAGCACTAGGCTTGAAGTTGAAGTTGTCTAGAGGAAACTAAGTTGATATTCAAACTGGAGAATGTATAGATTGGAAGTACAGTATTTATACTACAGAGTTGCACTGGATTAGTAATAGAATGGAGGAGATTCATAAGATATGAATAAGGATAAGTAATTGGATGAGTTGGGGAAACAGATACCGGAGGAGTAGGAGTAGAACTAACTAGAAGAATCTACAAATTGAATATTCAAGAAACTAGATGAAAGGGTATTATGAAGATTATGCTGGAGATGTGTTGGAGATGACACTAGAGTACTGGAGTTGGACTGGTATATGACAGATAACTTCAAAGATGCTCAAGGGGATTAAGATCAAAAGACTGTAGGCCATGCCATGGTCTTGAAATCCTACTCTTTTAACCACTCCTTTACCTTTTTACAGATACAGTGACTTCAAAAAGCATTTTAATAACTAACTAAAATGTAGTGCATGAAGCACACTGCAATTACTTGAGGGAATTTTACTTAGATTATATGAGAACAAATAAGTACATACTCTCAGCTACAAAATCAGTTCCTAAGTCATGTGATTTGGATTAGGAGCTGGTGAGATATGGCCATTTCAAAATGAAATACCATTAAAACACTTTTTGGACTTTTAATATAAATAATATATTTCTGGTATATTAGTACTTGATATAGCCCCTCTTTGCCTTAATCACTGCCTCAACCCTCCTAGGCATGCTTTTAATTAACTTCTAACACTCCTTAGCTGGTATCTCCTTCTATACCCTCTAAATTCTCTTCTATAGCTTTAGAATCCTATTAAAAGGATTTTCATACTTTGCTAGCCTTCTTTTGAGGTAACTTCAGAGATGTTCAATGGGGTTCAAGTTAGAAGACTGTGCAGGTCACACCATAATCTTAAAATCCTACTCCTCTAGCCACTTCTTTACCTTTCTATAGGTATGCTTGGGGTCATTGTCCTGCTAAAAATTGTGCTAGAAGGATTAAGACCATAATACTACAGAGTATTCAGCAGTTCATCCTTCAGAATTTGAAGGTAAAGGTCACCATCCATTCTACCATTAATCTTGATAGCATATTCAACTTTCTACCAAGTCATACACCTTTATATTATTACTGAACCTTCATCAAACTTGATAGTATTCTATACTAGCCTGTCACTAAGCCCCTCACCTGGCTTTTTTCATATCCACTTGTGTCCATCTAAGCCCAGGCAATTGATTTTAGTCTCATTAGACTATATAATTCTCTTTTAATTCTTCATAGTTCAATTTTTATGAGCAATAGCAAAGTCCAAGCAAGCCTTACAATGTTTGGTAGATAATAGAGGGCATTTGAACTTGAAAACAGCCTTTAAGTTAGATTTTTTCAAGTGGTGGCAAATGATATTAGGGTGAAGAGGCTGGTTGATGATATTGAAGAGAGTTTTGATCACCTGAACAGCATTCTCTGCCTTATGAATAGAGATGAAATAGACTGCATGGCAAATGTTGGTAGAAAATAGCCTAACTAGGCAATCTCCAATAGACTTTTGAAGATTAGAACACTCCTTAAAACAAAGCCTATATATGATGGCAATGTTAATACTAGTGATAAAGGCAATAGAGCAAAAAGAATGACCAGCATTAAGCTGAGAAAGGATAGTATTTTTTTGAGTAGCAGTAAGGGATTGCATAATGGTGGTGGTAAAGAATAAAAAGGCATGAAAATGTATTTCAACTCAAATATATTATTAATGTGATGATCCTTGCTGTCTCATATACAGTCTCTGGTAGACTCTTTGTCAAATGAACTTAGTGTGAATGTTTCTTTAAAGATCTTATCTTATCTTTTTCATCTTATCTGATTGTGCTTACTTTTGCTCTTCTTCCTGATCAGATCTATTTCCATTTGGCTATTTTTTCACATGGTAATTACTGTGTCTTCTGATCTTCTAACTGCTTAGCTAGTGCCCTTCTTTAATCTTCATTTTATTTCTATGCTGTGTATGGCTATGGCATAGCCCAGTTCATTACCACTGCTGCAGCTTTTCTTCCATTTGATCTGCCACCTACAGTATTAAACTTCCTTTTACCCTTAGCCCTAGAGGCTGTATCACAGACATTAAAGACACACTTGATGTGCATGGCATATAGCATCATACAGCCTTGCAGGCAGTGCAAGTAATTATGCTATTGGTTGATCCATACCCTTAGTCTATAAGGCTATATGGAGCCCATTACACTATTGGATAGATACAACATGGACTCTTACCTTAGACACATCCATACTTAGAATATTCTAATTAGATATTAGAGTTAGATAAACATGTACAAATACTCTAGTAGTATATAAACCCCAAGAATGATACTGGAAAGATCACTAGTCTAGTCTCTTGGTCTTTATCCAGAACTTACTCCTACCCTGCAAGACTACTCCTTTAATCTAGATGAATCTGAGGTAGTTATTTCCAGGCTCTCTCTTCTAACATGAGTAAGCTAGCCTTTCTCCTTGACTTTTCTGCTAACACCAGCAAGTCAGTACTCACCACATCCCTTTTTTAGCTACTGGTTAGCAGATTTATATGATATATAGTAGTAGAACTGGTCCAAATTCACCACTAAGTTTTGGTTGTTTCAATTAATATGTATATCTTTGTTTGTGGCATCAAACAATAGCAAATAACTCCTTGTATTATCATAGTTTTATATTTTGTATCAAAAGTTCAAAAAGTATTCCAATGGTATTTCCATTTTGAAATGGTAATATCTTACTAGTCCCTAATCCATCTCATATAGTGGGCAGTGGCTTTGGTGTCAAAGGGGAAGAAAGTCCCTTCAAAGTTTTCAATGAACTTGTTGAACATCTTTTCTAAGGTGAGGGTGGTGGGGTTGGCCAGCTTATCATACCACATTTTAGAGAAGGGGATGGCTCAATCCTTACTGAGTTTATTGAGTGTGGTCATGACCTTGGTGTTGTCATCAGCATAGAGCATGGGGTTGATGAAGAAGTAGGCCTTTATGGCCTTAATCCAGCATGTGGCATCATCTGAATTACTAGAGAAGTCAGCAGGGAGGACCACCTTGAGCTCAGTGGTGTGAATGGACATGGGGGTGACTGGGGATGGGATGTGAGTAGGGAACAATGGGATCTATGGATACAAGGGTACAAGGGGGGTTCTGAGTCTAGAATGCAAGGGAGTTCCTATGGGGGTAATGTAGAAAGATCCAGAAAGTCACCTAGATTTGGGGGCAGGGGATGCTGGAGGCATAGGTTTTGAGTTAGAGTCAGAGTCTGGGTGATTAAAGAGCCCATGGGCATAATGAGTGAAACAACCACAACTCTTGAAACTGAATTGGTTCTACTACCAACTATTTTAGTTAAAAAAAGATTTAGAAGATACTAACTCATTCTATTGAGAAAAGAGTAGCATTGAGAAGTGCCTTAGTAGTTGAGTTGTGGGCAACTTCCCAAAAGACTAGACTGGAGATCTATCCAGCATTGTTCTTGGGGTTTATATACTACTTTACTGTTTGTACATGTGTGTCTAACCTTAATACCAGATTAGGTATGTACTATATCCAAGTCCATATTAATGTTTAGCCATCCAATGGCATTAAAGGCAAGTTACAGCCTCTAGAACTAAGGGGAACAGAAATAAAAAGAAATTTGATACTATGGGTAGCAGATCAAATGGAAGAGAAGCCACAGCAGCAGTAATTAAGTGGGCTATGCCACAGCCATGCATAGCATGGAAATGAAAAGAATCTCAATAGAGATTAAAAAAGGGCACTGGCTAAGTGGTTAGAAAATTAGAAGACATGGTGATTACTGTGTGAAAGAATAGCCAAAAGGAATTAGATCTGATTGAAAAGAAGAGCAAAAGATAAGCTCAATCAGATAAGATATGAAAAGATAAGATAAGATCAAAAGAAAGTTCATGCTAAATCTGTTTGATAAAGAGTCTACCAGAGACTGTATATAAGATAGCAAGGATTGTTACAACAAGAGGGTTTCTGAGATATGGTGGTTTAGTGGGGGTGCATTCAACTCTTAGAAAAGAGAGATATAGGAGATTCTTGGTCTTTTGTTATGCAAGTTGCTAGAGTTTGCTACTTGGAAACAAGGGGTACTAGAGAACTCCAAGGGACTCAAGGGATGGAAGGACATAGTATAGGGACTGCAGCAGACTCAAGACTATGTTGAATTGCATAGACCAAGAATGAGTATTACAATACAAGATGCTATAGTATATAAACTATGATAGAATATTATAGAATGTGATGAAACAAGAATAACTAAGGTATTACCAGAGAAACAGCTGCAGAGTGGTAAGCATCCTGAGACAAAGGTAACAGAAAGACAAATTGTGATGATCCTTGCCATCTTGTATACGGTCTCTGGTAGACTTTTCATTACAATGGACTTAGTGTATACTTTTTGCTTGATCTCATCTTATTATTTCATGACTAATCTGATTGTGCTTATCTTCTGCTCTTCTTTCCAATCAGATCTATCCCCATTTGGATATTCTTTACCATGGTTATTATTGTGTCCTTCTAAACTTCTAATGTGTGCAGCCAACGCCCTTTTAATCATCGCGTGATTCTTTTCATTTCTGTGTTGTGCATGGCTATGGCACAGCCCAGTTCATTACCACTACTGCAGCTTCTCTTCCATTTGATCTGCCATCCATAGTATCAAACATGTTATTCATTTCTGCTCCCCTTAGCCCTAGAGGCTGTGGTATGCCTTTATCACTATTGGATAGATACAACATGGACTCTTACCTTAGTCGCCGCCCTACTATGTAGGCATAGCATTCTATCTAATCAGGTATTAGGGTTAGACAAACATGTACAAATAGGATAGTAGTATATAAACCCCAAGAACAATGCTGGATAGATCCCTAGTCTAGTCTCTTGGTCTTCACCTGAACTCAACTACTAAGCCTCAAGCACCCTCATGCAACTCTCTACTAACCGTAGCAAGTTAGTACTTTCCCTTTCTCTTTTAGCTGATAGTCTATAGTAGAGCCAGTTCTAGTTCACCTCCGGGTTCAGCCATTTCACAAATGGAGAACAAAGAAACTGCAAATGGCTATGTGTTCAAAAAAAGAAGAGCTGTAGAACATAATGACACTACCAGGAGAAAGTATCATTCAACATACAAGAAAAAGAATGGAGAAGAGAACTGTGGAACAAGAATAGAGACAAAAAAGGTGTAATGGAAGATGTAATAAATCATAACATCCAGCATTGTTCTTGGAGTTTATATACTACTACACTATTTGTACATGTATTGCTAATCTAATTACTAGATTAGACATTGTCCATATTAGAGTCCATTTCTATATCTAGCCATTCAATGGTGATAAAGATGTATCATAGCCTCTAGGGCTGAGGGTGTTACATGAGTAGCCTAAGTCTGCTACTTGGGGGACAAGGGGTACAAAGGTGGACTTGCCATTGAGCAAACTCAAAGATGCTAAGGACTAGGGGATATAGTGCAGAGGCTATGGTAAACTCAAGGTTATGTAGATTGCATAAACCAAGAATAAAGAGTATAATACAAGGGCACTATGATATAAATACTATGATGGAACATTATAGAATATAAACAACTAAGCCATTGTTAAAGAGACAGCTGCAGAGTGATGAGTGTTCTAACAAAACCATAAGGAGAAGACCAAAGAAGCACAAGTGACTATGCATGGCTATGCATTCAAGGAAAAAAATGCTGTGGAATAGGAAGACACTGTCACACACTGGTCCAACTCCGGTACTCCAGTGTCATCTCCGACACATCTCTGGCATGATATCCATGATACCCTTTCACCTAGTTTCTCAAACATTCGATTCATAGATTCTTCTAGTTAGTTCTACTCCTGCTCCTCTGGTATCTGTTTCCCGAACTTCGTCTTACTCATCCAATTACTTATCCTTATTCATACCTTACGAATCTCCTCCGTTCCATTACTAATCCAGTGCAACTCTGTAGTATAAATACTGTACTTCCAATCTGTACATTCTCCAGTTTGAATATCAACTTAGTCTCCTCTAGACAACTCCAACTTCAAGCTTAGTGCTCATCTGATCCCTGACCCTGAGGATAGCGAGTACAAGGGCGCGACACATAAGTCCTGTGCCGAAAATCCTCGCCCACTCTGTTTCACCCTTCTCCTCCTTGCCCTCCCTCTGCTACTCCATTCCAGACCTCGTCAGACTTGTCCGGAGGAACCAGACTTAACAATATATTCAAACTCACTCTTGTACTCGCAACACCCCTTCGTACCTATGTTCCACACCCAGACTCCCCGTCAACGTCTCGAGTCAGTATTTGGCTCCTCCCACACCATCCCTGGTGATTTCCACAGCTTCAGTGCTAGACCGGTAGTACTTCCATCTATCTCCACAGCGCCCCGCTGCCGCGTCGCTCCTGCTGGTCCCTTTGACTCTCCCCTTACCACTCTTCCCGAGATGGTCCTCACTTCCCCCCGGATCTGAGAACTCTGGGATGATCCCGAACTCAATGATGGACTCTACAAGCCTGCACCTCTGTCTCTAGGAAATAATGGTGGTGAAGGACCACCACCACCCGATCCTTCCGATTCAGGTGACTCCTCCAACAATGACAACAACAATGACCCCCAGCCAAACAATGTACCCCTGGCCTTTGAGCCATTTACCCAACTCGCCAATGCAATCCAGGACATGACCCAGAATGCACTCCGGCACAACTCCTCAGACACTCCCAAAACCAAGGTCCAGGAGCCAGACCCATTTGACGGGCTGGACCCCTGGAAACTCCGGTCATTCATAGTTCAGTGTGAACTGAACTTTCAGGCAAACCCCAAATCCTTCTGTCGTGACCGTTCCAAGGTCACATTTGCACAATCCTACCTCAAGGGCATTGCCCTTGAATACTTCGAGCCAGATCTTCTCGGCAGCGAACCTCCAGAGCACTGCCTGCTCTGGATGAATAGCTGGAAAGTGTTCCTATACAAGCTACAATCAAACTTCGGCCCACACGACCCCATTGGCAACGTGGAGGCTCAACTCAAGCAGCTCCGCATGAAGGACACCCAGTATATATCGAACTATGTAGTCCATTGGAACAGACTGGCGAGCCAAGTCCAGGAATGGGGCCCTGGAGCACTTCGTCGGAGTTTCTATAATGGACTCCCCAACAGAATCAAGGATGAGTTGTCTTGGCTTGGCAAGCTGAGCAACCTCCATGACCTCCGTGCAATGGTGCAACAAATCGACCACTGCTACTGGGAGCGTTGAGAAGAAATATCCTAGGCCAACAAGGCTTCCAGATCCAACTCCGGGAACAACAACCCCAAGGCCCCCACCTCCGCAACACCACCTGCCACCACCTTTGACAATAAACCTAGGAGTTCTACCAAGGGCTCCTCAACCCCCAACTCCGGTAGTAATTCAAACTCCAGATCCTCCACAACCCCCAACCCCGATCTGTCGTCTAAGCTAGGAAAAGATGGCAAGCTTACAGTGGCTGAGCGAAAGTGCCACTTCAACAACAACCTATGCATGTTTTGTGGCCAAGCTGGTCACAAGGCAAAGGAATGCCCAAAGTCTTCATCCCGGGCATCCAAGGCTTGTGCGGCTACAACTGCAACTCTGGAAGACAAACCGGAGGCCTCTAAAACGGAGGCGAAAAAATAGTCTGCGACCTCGTAGACTCCACACAGACTCGAGGTTGCGTTGACTCTGCCTGTGCACCAAAAGAGGTCCAACTCAACGCGTCCACTCTCTCAGATCCCCGTTCCCTTATGCCATCCGTTTCCATACTCTCGTATGACATTCCATCTTTTTCTGCACTAGTAGATTCCGGCTCTTCCGATTGTTTTATAGACACTACCTTCATTAATAATCATGGACTTTCCCCGTACTCCATTCCTCCACTTGAACTCCGGCTATTCGACAGAACTTCCAACTCCTCCATTACTCAAGCTCTAGATCTCTCTATCTGCTTCGAAACTGGTGATATCACTCCGACGACGTTCTACGTCACTCCGTTGGATGGATCTTGTTCCCTTGTACTAGGACATAACTGGCTTGCCTGCTACAATCCGTTGATTGATTGGGTCTTGAGCAGTATCTTGTTCTGCACACCTGAACAGACCGTGCCAACAACCCCAAGCTCGACTCTGCAGCTTTTGGACCCGTGTCCTCCGGCTGACTCTGCACCCCCTGATACACCGCATTTTCATGATCACAAGGCTCCACCCATCACACTGATCAACGCACCTGCATTTGTGTTGGCCTGTCGCCTCCAGGGCTTTATACAATTTAGCCTGCAACTCCACCCAAAGGATACTAAACTCCGAGCGTCTTCCACCACTCCAGACCCAGTTGATCTTTCCAAAGTCCCTTCAGACTACCACGACTTCACGAATGTGTTCAGCAAGAGCAAGGCTTCTACCCTTGCCCCACACTGCGAACATGACCTCAAGATCAATCTGGAAGATGGTGCATCCCCTCCGCTGGGCACCACCTACTCCCTCTCCACCTCCGAGCTTGAGGCACTCCGGACATTCCTCGATGAACACTTAGCCAACGGGTTCATCCGTCCCTCATTCTTTGCCCATGCCGCTCCGGTCCTGTTTGTCCGCAAGAAGGATGGTTCACTCCATCTTTGCATTGACTTCCAAGGACTCAACAAGATCACGAAGAAAGACCACTACCCCCTTCCTCGCATCTCCGACCTCCTAGACGCTCCGAGCCAAGCGAAGATCTACACCAAGCTCGACCTCCGGCATGCATACCATCTGGTCCACATCGCCAAGGGCAATGAGTGGAAGACCTCTTTCCAGACTTGCTATGGCTCATACGAGTGGCTAGTGATGCTGTTCGGACTTACCAACGCTCTGGTGGCCTTCTAGCAGTTCGTCAACACTATCTTTGCCGACTTGTTAAATGTTTGTGTAATAGTATACCTCGATGACATCCTCATCTATTCTGTGGACAAGGCCTTCCACAAGGAGCACGTCCGGGAGGTACTCCGTCATCTCCGCAAACACGGACTTTATGCCAAACCAGAAAAATGCGAGTTCCATACTGACTCCACTGAGTATCTTGGATACCAGCTCTCTCCCTCCGGACTTACCATGTCTCCAGAGAAAGTTAAGGCTATTCAAGATTGGCCTGAGCCTCGGAAAGTCAAGAACATCCAGTCCTTCTTAGGATTTGCAAATTTCTATAGGTGTTTCATCAACAACTATTCTGATATCGTCATTCCTTTAACCCAACTCACACAGAAAGGAATTCCATGGCATTTCTCCAATGACTGTCGCTCCACCTTCCAGGCACTCAAGAATGCCTTCACCTCCGCTCCGATCCTTACCCATTGGGTTCCGGACACTCCAATTATAGTAGAGACTGACGCCTCCAACTATGCGATCGCTGGTATTCTTTCTATCCATTGTATGGATGAAGAAATCTGGCTGGTCGCATACTACTCTCAGACGCTCCAATCCCCAGAGTTAAACTATGATATCCATGACAAGGAGCTACTCGCCATCCATGAAGCATTCCAGACTTGGCAACACTACCTCGAAGGGTCCAGTACTCCAATCGACGTCATCACTGATCATAAGAACCTGGAGTACTTTGCTACGACTAAGCTCCTGACCCGCCGGCAAGCCCGGTGGTTGAAGTTCCTTTCCCAATTTAACATGATTGTTTGCTTCCACCCTGGATGCCTCGGAGTGAAGCCCAATGCCCTCACTAGACGATGGGATGTCTATCCCAAAGAAGGGGATAAGGACTATGCTTGCGTCAACCCTCACAACTTCCGCCCAATTTTCACACAGGAACAGCTTGCTGCGTCCCTATGGGCTACCTACCTTGTAGCCCTGGTTCTCCGGGCCAGCACCCTTTTCAATATTGAGTCACTCCACAGTGATATCCTTTCTGCTCTCCCCTCCGATTCTGTCGCTGTCATCCACCTCTCTGACGCTGACTCCAATCCCCGCTGGTCTGTTGACTCTGACGGCTTCCTCCATCTGGATGATCGTATATACATTCTGGACGCTGACAACCTCCGACTCCAAGTGCTCTGATATAAGCATGACCACCCGCTATCTGGACATTTTGGACAAAACCACACCCTGGAGCTAATCCATAGGGAATACACTTGGCCAGGCATCAGGACATTTGTCAAGGAGTATGTATCCTCATGCACCACCTGTGCCAGAGCCAAGGTCCCAAGGCATAAGCCATACAAACTACTTAAACAGCTCCCCATTCCCGAGAAGCCCTGAAACTCTGTATCCATGGACTTCATCAAACAACTCCCCGCGTCCTCCGGACACACTGCTATCTTAGTCATCGTCAATCACCTTTCCAAGCAATGTATTTTCATTCTGACCGACGACAAGATAACATCTCTGGAGCTTGCAAAGCTCTTCCTCCTCCATGTCTTTTCCAAGCATGGAGTACCCTCCCATATTACCTCCAATTGAGGCTCGGAGTTTGTCTCCCATTTCTTCTGCTCACTAGGTAAGGCCCTTGACATCCGACTCCACTTCACCTCCAGATACCATCCGGAAGGTGATGGTCAAACAGAACGTATGAACCAGACTCTGGAGCAGTACCTTCAGGTATACTGCAACTATCAACAAGACAACTGGTCCAAACTCCTGCCCCTAGCAGAGTTTTCATACAACAATGCTCCAAATGCGACCACCGGAGTCTCTCTGTTCTTTGCCAACAAGGGTTACCACCCAAATATGACAATACATCCGGAGAGAGATCTCACCTCCACCCAAGCCCAAGAATACTCCGTAGACCTCGACGCACTCCACGAATACCTCCGTGAAGAGATAGCTGCCATGCAGAAGCGATACCAAGGTCCCACAGACGTCAAATGAACTCCAGCACCGGACTTCAAAGTTGGTGATCAAGTCTTCATCAAGGCTAAGTATTTCCGATCGACACGCCCCTCCAAGAAACTATTGGAAAAGAACCTAGGACCTTATATCATCATTGCCCAAGCAGGCACACACTCCTTCACACTCTGACTCCCAGATACCATGAAGTCCGTACACCCAGTCTTCCACATATCACAATTAGAACCCTCCATTCCGAATACCATTCCGGATCGGACTCAACCTCTGCCACCTCCAGTTGAGATTGAAGGTGAATTGGAATACGAAATCGTGGAAATCCTAGACTCAAAGATTGATTGTAGACGACAAAACTGCAAGTTACTGTACTTGGTCTGCTGGCCTGAATATGAAGGTACTAATGACGAGACTTCCTGGCTACTAGCCATAGAACTTGGACATGCATCCGAGCTTGTCAATGACTTCCATCTGCGGTATCTGGACAAGCCTGGACCTCACTCTGCTTAGTCGCTCCGTTTCAAGATCACTCTGTGTGACAAAAAACCAGTCAATTGTGGTAGTTACAGCTATCTACCTACACCTCGGGTTCATACTCGCTACCCGACTCTTCGTCCTCGAACCCCTTCCTCCACACCTCCTGTTTCTCCGCCTCCAACCCCTTCAACTCCACCACCGCCTCTTTCACCTCTTCCCTTTCTGTCTCTGACTCCGATGAATCTGAGCCATAGACTTCTTCTGCCTTAAGCTGCGCCAGCTCTTCGAGCACTTGGGTCTGGCGGACAAGACACTGCATCTGTGTTGTGACTGCCTCCCAGAGTCTGACTAATGACTCCGAGATCTTCCGGAGGGCCCTTGCCCACTCCGGAGTCGACCCACTCAAGCCGCTTGGCCCGGCCTCCGCTCCACCCTCCATACGTGCCTTCTTCGCTGGTCTTTCCGTCACCTCAACCACGACCCGCTTCTTCCACTTCTCCGGCCTCTCCGCCCCAGGTTGCTCACACTTGGCCTTCGCCTTGCAGCACTCCATGCATGAAGTCGATTTTCTGGGCCTGAGCTGGCACTCGAGCCCATGGTCCTCACATCTCTAGCACGTAGGAGGCCCACTCTGTGCCTTCTCCTTCCCCTTGCCCTTACTCTGCTGTGCGGCCACCTCTGCCGCCTGGTCGATGGTCAGCCTTGGACTAACGTCTGATGAAGAAGTACTTACCTTTTGTTTTGCAGCTTCCTCCGCCGCCTTCCATTCATCCACTGCCTTCTGTTCCTCTGCTGCCTTTCGCGCCTCCACCACCTTTGCGTTCCACAAGTTGTCGTTATTGTCCTCACACTCCGTGAGGCGGGCATCATCCCACTCCTGAATGTTGGCGATTTGTTCAAACATGGTAGTGATGGGTCAAAGATGAGGAGTAACCTGGGGCCTGCCAGACTTATAAATTCGGAGAACAATGAAATTCAAATTCCACCACTCCGTATTGTCCATCAGCTAAATGGCCTTCAGGGGTTCAGGCCTAAGAAGGGGATACTGTCACATACTGGTCCAACTCCGGTACTCCAGTGTCATCTCTGACACATCTCTGGCGCAATATCCATGATACCCTTTCACCTAGTTTCTTGAACATTCGATTCATAGATTCTTCTAGTTAGTTCTACTCCTGCTCCTCTGGTATCTGTTTCCCGAACTCCGTCTTACTCATCCAATTACTTATCCTTATTCATACCTTACGAATCTCCTCCGTTCTGTTACTAATCCAGTGCAACTCCATAGTATAAATACTATACTTCCGATCTGTACATTCTCCAGTTTGAATATCAACTTAGTCTCCTCTAGACAACTCCAACTTCAAGCTTAGTGCTCATCTGATCCCTGACCCTGAAGATAGCGAGTACAAGGGCACAACACATAAGTCCTGCACTGAAAATCCTCGCCCACTCCATTTCACCCTTCTCCTCCTTGCCCTCCCTCTGCTACTCCATTCCGGACCTCGTCGGACTTGTCCGAAGGAACCAGACTTAACAGACACTGCAAGAAGAAAATAATGATTTTCATATGTGATGAAGAAGGGGGAAAAGAAGTGAGGAAGAGATAGTGCAATTAAAAAAAGATAATGATGAATGTAGAGAATTGTAACAAAGGGAAATGGAAATGAAAAGAAGTTTGATGCTGCAGGTGGTAGATCAAATGAAAGAAAAGCCACAGTAGCAGTAATGAAAGGGGCTATACCACAGCCATGCACAGCACAGAAATGAAAAGAATCTTATAGAGATTAAAAGAAGGATGCTGGCAAAGTGGTTAGAAGATTAGAAGACATGGTGATTACCATGTAAAAGAATAGCCAAAAGGAGATAGATCTGATTGGGAAGAAGAGCAAAAGATAAGCTTGATTAGATAAGATGAAAGAAAGAAAAGATAAGATAAGATTAAAAGCATTTATACTAAGTCTGTTTGACAAAAAGTCTATCAGAGACTATATGAAATGGCAAGGATTGTTACAATAGTCAAGAAAAAGAAGCTTTTTTTGTTTATAAGATATAGAAAACAAAGGCTAGCCTTTGCTTTCAAGTATTAAAACTAGACTATGGAGAACTGGACTAGGGTCATTTGGTCAGATGAGATCAAAATCAATAAGATTGAATTAAATGAAAGAAGATATATGTGTAAAATAGCAGATAAGCCTTTGCAGAACAAAGAGATTGAAGAAATAGTAAAGTTTGAAGAAGGTTCTTTAGTGGTTTAGAAATATATAAGCTAGAATGGAGTGGGTATTTTGGCAGAGGTGAAGGGCCATATGGATGCTATGCAGTATATCTCCATTTTAAAAGGCAGTCTGCTTTCTAGCATGGAGTATTTTGGTATTTCTAAAAAGAACATTATTTTTTAACAAAATAATGATCTCAAACACTACTCTAAAAAAGCTCAAGATTGGTTTGAATCTCATGGAATTAGAATTCTGGACTGGCCAGCACAGTCTCCAGACCTTAGTTCTATTAAGCATATCTGGCAAATTCTAAAAAAAAAGCTTAATAGCTATTTAAGACCAGCAAAAAAAGTATGAAAACTTTAAAAGAGAATTGTAATGGAGTGGGGTAAGATTGAGGTTGAGGAGTGTTAGAAATTGATTAAAAAAATGTCTAGAAGGCTAGAGGCAGTGATGAGAGCCAAAAAAGGGCACACTAAATACTAAATATCTAAAGTTGAAATAATGATCAAATAAGTGTTCCAATGACATGTCATTTTAAAATAGCCATATGTTGGTGGCATGACAACCAAATCACATGATCAAAGCAGTGTTAGAATGCCAAAAGCAAGTACTTTCTTTTATACCACAATTGTTTTGTCTTATTTATTCTTCATTTCTAGCAATTGATTGATTTGTTCAAAATAACCAAACATTGAAACACTTTTTTGAGCCACTTTATATGTTACATTCTTGTACTCATTATTCTTGGAGTTGAAAGTCAGATGAGTGCAGGGCTTAAGGTCAGGAGTGTGAAGAGACTAATTCAATGTTCAAAAAAGTATATACAAGTTGGAAGTACTATATTTATACTATAGAGTTTGGGCAGATTAGTAATGAAATATGATAGGTTATCAAAGGTAAAACAGATGAGTAAGAATAAATTAAAGTTAGAGACAAGTCAGAAACAGATGTTTAGAACATGTCCAAGACAAATATTGAAGCTATTATACTAAATGGAACATCTGCTTGGAGGAACTAAAAATAAAACTAACTAAAAAGAGATCATACAAATCAAGAATATAAGAAACAAGATAAAGAATATCTAGGAGATTATACTGGAGATTATACCAACAGCCAATGCACATTCTTACTGTAATTTTAAACTTCAATAAGTGGTGCTGAAAGTTGCTGAAATTAGACTACAAAATTCATGGTTATTGGTTTTGAACCACTTAATCAAAATCCAAGTTAAAATCATGACTAAAAACCAGCCCAA
>JBBPUB010000353.1:0-16813 GCA_038094415.1 Xerocomus alliaceus
TTAAGCACTTGGTCGATCGTCACTGGATAAAAGTATGAAAAGGTGAGGACTAAATCGCCAATTGAACTCGCAACATACCCGAGAGCGTCCTCGCAGGGTTACTATAGACAATCTCCCAAACAATGGAAATGATGATTTGTGGTACATAGATGAACAGGAGGATGCCGAGGATTATCTTGGATTGATTCCACATTGCATAAACACGCAGAATCATCACCACTGTGATACAAGTCAACAGAGAGAAACCGAGCTGAGAACATAGCGACCTACAATCAGCCGCAGTTAGGAATAGCACATATCCCCAGTCACCTATCACAAACATTGCTGTACCTTTCAAGGTAGTACATGGATCTCATCCTGATTCTATACGCTGTCAAATGGTACACTTACAGCTATTTGACTGTCAGTGTCGCGTTGGTGGTTGGGACGAAATACGCACATCTATCAGAGGATGATCATTAATAATGGATCATTTGTAGAGCAAAAAAAAACCGACTTTGATTGGGCCAGGTACGAAATCAGTGCCAACTATAAACGTATTGCTTGGTTAGTCTAATTAACACTGATATGTAGTCGGTATCTCGAACGTACTGAGTGCAAGCGCGCTTGAGTACGGATTCAGAGTTATCCATGTTTTCGATTATGTATTACGGAAATCATAGACCTACCAAGCCCAGCATAGACCTACATAACGAACCTATCGAGATGGTCTATTTTCACCCGTGTCGATTAAGACCTTATACTTACGATGACAAACAGCGTAGAGACCCATGTCCAGGGTCTTAGCTGTAATGCTGTCACGGACATGAAACTTGATCGGTAATTGTCTCTTTCTCACCCAAACATAATCTATCTTCGTAATCGTCAGTCATTGAATGGTTAATACAGGAAGTCACCAAGATACCTCTCTCCCAAACGTGAGGACTATGGTTCCAGAGCGACGGAGTTGTAGTGATTAGTCCAAGACGAACAGAATAAAAGTTGCACTCACAATAGTCATATCCGACAGCAGTGATTATTACGACTGTGGTGACCTATAAGACTCGTCTTTGACCCAAGTAGTGAGCATACCAGGTCCGCAGCCCCCCAATTGGAGGCCTTCCAACGTAGATATCAAGTCGGAGGACATGGCTTGTAAAAGAGGAATACCCGGGGCAGCACCCGGTCAATGAGAAGCTGAAAGAGTGTCGAACAGAACGAAAGCTGGTTGAGCTTTTTGCCGGTCAGTCTTATCTACTGCCCAACAAGTCAACCGATCCAGTTGGGCGATACAGGATGAGCATGAGGCGAGGTAGCGCCGTTACGTGTGCAACACAGGACATTTTCCATCAAAATGGTCGTGCCTTTCATTTAGTACCTGGGTCACTGGGTGTGGAGGCTAGAATAGATGCTAGATCACCGCGGTCAACACTGCATCCGCAACATCTCGCAGAAATTTAAGCTCCGATAGTCCTCCTCCGCGCACACACCAGTGGATCACATGTTCGATAGAGTCAGCTGAACTGATTCTCTTTCCAGGGTTGTTGGCTTATCAGACGTGAACAAAGTTTACTGTAATATGTGACTAAGATCGGAAAGACATGCATGTGTGAGTCCTCCAAGCGGATGCGCGATCGAACGAATGGTGTGAGAAACAAGCCCGGCTGCCGGTCAGTGAATAGCATTCCGCAGGTAATCGAATTCACTTCGGATATTGCGTTCAAGTTTGTGGTCCGACCCTACCCTCCTGTGGACTCATCTGTCCATGTCAGTACTAGTACTAGTGACGATCCCTGCTAGGTTTCTGATGTGCCAATGTACTCAGGGTGGCGTTCACTTTACGTGCTATTGGGACTACAATCAGCTTGAGAGGATGACAGCGTGGACGGTGGCAGCGTTATCATCTCTAAAGGATGACGGTCTCAAGGTGTGTGACGGATCGAATGACCAATAATATGATTATGGCTGGGTCCACATCTGCAACTTCTAAGCGCTGATTTAGCTGCTGAACTAGTGGCTAGCTCAAGTCCAAATTACGAATATACCTTTTAAGGCATTATGTTCTGGTCGTCGTCCAATCACAGCTCCCAAAAGGCCAACGAAAGAGTTGTCAAGCGGTAACGTTAGAGTACTGCTTTGCAGATGGTGCCCACAACTAGAGCGTATTTCTTCTGTAACTCTCGCTTCCCTCGTCGTTGCCATGACCCACTCACGATATAACGCTTGCACCACCTTGAATTCACCATATCCCTTGACAGGCCAGTTTCGTGGCACGGCTAATTCTTTGAAGAGCTGCACTTATCTACTTCCCGTCTCTGTCGCTACCTCTGCTGTATCGTTCATCATCAAGGCATCCGGTACTGACAACCTCCCTCGTGTCCCTCTGTATATCCGTGTATCCGTTGATTATTACTACTTCAGGGGACTATCTTGATAATGCACATCACGGACCGTCATTGTCCCGACCAGATCCTCCCGTCCCTTTAGTCATCAACCCTATCACCACCGTCTTGTGTCAGGAGCACGACACTATAATTCAAGCCCTCTTTCTGTTATCTCGACTTTGTGGTGCATCGTCATCAACGAAGACGCTTCTCCCAGTTCTAAAACCTGACTATAGTAGAGTTACGAACGAACATAAACGATCGTCGAGCACCCATAGTACGTTGATGCCGGCATAAGATGTTTTATTGCAAAAAGTCGGAGAGGGCGAAGAAAAACAATTCGCTTAGTGCAGTGAGCATGCGAGGCCCACCAGCGACATAGAACAAAACAAAACAACCCAGGGGCGAAAACGGGAATCGCGCACTTGAACTTAATAACATCGAGCTGGGATGACATCCTGGGACATCCTGGGAGCAGAGGTCATTAGGAAAGGTATAATCCCGTTTATAAACGAATCAGTCAGTTTGTAGATGCACGAAGCGTCAAAGTCAATCATGGGGGCCGTTGAGGTTTTGAATATATTTATCTGCACGAGACTATGAGAACGAACCAGTTCTGCGGGAGATGCTTAGAGGCATAGCAGAGCAGCATTTTTAGAGGGGGTTACAGCAGGATGGTGTTGGTTAAGTTTGGTACCTCTGATAGGTCAACCTTTAGCAAGGAAATTTTGTTCAACCAGACCAGCAAAGCTCATGTCCATACAGAGGTATTTGGTGTCGCAAAAGCCCGACGTTGGTCGATTTTCTCAGAACCGGTCTGCAAAAAGGAAACAGTCAGCGTTGGTGGGACAACACAGCATGCACAATTAAGAAAGAAACCGCAGTTTCACTACACAGGAAGTAATCTCAGGTATTGGACAGGCACTAGGTGGATGTCTCCGTTACGTGAAGAGCGACCAGCGAGGGTGTGTTCTGCAAAAAAAAGTTCATACCGACGAGGTGTGGGAAATGAAGCTCGTCAACGCAGATATCACGGACAAAGGAGAGGCCAATCTGGATCATGATCGTATTGAATAGACGATGAACTGAGAATTCAGAAAACCGACAACGGATCGATGCGCGGGGTCCTAGTCATCTGGAGAGTTGCAGAACACCATATCACGTGAGAAATATCTAGAAACATATACGGTACAGTTTGTCGCGTTTGTTAGGTCAGCGCGGGGGGGTCACACCGCTTGCCCAGTCTTGTCTAGATCGGACAATTGCTCATGCCTGAGGTCGACACCAGAAAACCAGATTTAAGGAAACCTGCTGGATCACCTGGAAGACATTGTTACTAACAAACACCAATGCTTCTAATAAATAATATCTCATGGGGACAAAAAGTTCTTGTCATTGAACTTGACAATCCAGTAAAAACTGAATTACTTATCCTTCAGGACTTGGCCCAGTGACTACCTCACCACTAGTTGAGGATGATGCAATGCATACAATTCTCAACCACCTCAAGTTGAATTGCCTGTGATTCATTCATACTGTTGTGATGCTCTACTGTCTGATTCTATCCTGGGGCAAAAAAGTTTGGAAATTCAATTGTGGATAGTACAACCTTGAACTGACTATATACTACAAGAACACACCAAATCCAGTGTTCCTTCATGGTTTGGACAAGTGCAAGAATGAACAGCATGGACAGAAATAAAGTGGGGAATTGAAGAGGGTGTTGTGATGCCAGATGGAAGTATTCATCAAGATGCTGCAATGCAGAAAGTTTTGAATTTGAACAACATAACTATTAAAATGTTTGCTTGAAATGGCATCAATCCTATAGACTCAGTTTTAGACATGCCTAACAAATAATTATTGATTCTATAACACAAGATCATTAGTATCACAGGTGCTGGGAACAAGAGATACCAGAAATGCTTAGAGATGGAGTACTGTGAATTACATCTACTCAACTATCAGTGCTTTAGTCAAGTAAAAGGATTTAACCATGTATATCTATTGGAGCATGATTTGTTGAGAATGTAGGCAGCTGACTACATTATGACCCAGCATATCGAACCAATGGACTGGTAGCTCAATGGTAGAGCACTCCAGTACAACTGGAGAGGTCCCAGGTTCAATCCCTGGCTAGTTCAATTTCTCATTTCCAATATAATTGTTACTGATAGATCAGTCTCAAAGCAGAGTGTCATTTTTAAAGGGCCAGGCACAAAGAAAGTACCACTTGTTGGATTGTTTGGTCAATCTGATTGACCTTGATTTATTTTTTTAAACAACTGAGTGCTTCAGAAAATATACAACAGAGCACTCTACTATGGTCTCATTGGGGCATTATACACACAAGATTGGATGTTGTAGGAACTTGGATCCAACAACCACACCATAGAAATATCAGAAACATTAGTGATTGTTCTATAATTGTCATGCTCTTGCCCAAAATTACTTCATCTTTCTATGTTGTAATTGAGGGAACAGATCTGAAAATTAATGGTCATAGCAGCAAGAGGGGAAAAAACAGAAGTGTAGATATTCCTCTTGAAAAGGTGAGTGCTATAGAAATAGGATGACAAATACCCCTTAAGTGAGACAGCATATAGGAACCTCTTAGTCACTGTAATTATATTCAACTGCATCAACCATTATACCTACTGTGACGATCCTTGCTGTCTCATATACAGTCTCTGGTAGACTCTTCATCACAACGGACTTAGCATATACTTTTTGCTTGATCTTATCTTATCGATTCATGACTAATCTGATCGTGCTTATCTTCTACTCTTCTTCCCGATCAGATCTATCTCCATTTGGCTATTCTTTAACATGGTCATTACCGTGTCCCTTCTAGACTTCTACCGCGTGTAGCCAATGCCCTTTTAATCACCGCGTGATTCTTTTCATTTCTGTGCTGTGCATGGCTATGGCACAGCCCAGATCATTACCGCTGCTGTGGCTTCTCTTCCATTTGATCTGCCACCCGCAGTATCAAACGTGTTAGTCATTTCTGCTCCCCTCAGCCCTAGAGGCTGTGGTACGCCTTTATCGCTATTGGATAGCTACAACATGGACTCTTACCTTAGTCGAATCCCTACTGCGTAGGCATAGCATTCTACCTAATCAGGTATTAGGGTTAGCAATACATGTACAAACAGTAGAGTAGTATATAAACCCCAAGGACGACGCTGGGTAGATCCCCAGTCTAGTCTCTTGGTCTTCTCCAGAACTCGACTACTAAGCCACTTCGCCGTCCTCAACTCTTTCCTCAACAGAACGAGTTAGTAGTCCCTTCTATTTTTAGCTGATAGTTGTAGTAGAGCCGGTTCAAGTTCCTCGAGGGTTCTGCCATTTCACCTACATGATTCCACAAGGTAGTGATTAATATAATTACAAGCCATTGTACAGGTTGCATAGTCATTCAACTAGAGATGTTTCAAAGCAAATTGCAAGGTGGTGGCCATAACATGTATAGAATGACAGAAGGGATGAAGAGCAAGGTTAGGCTATTGTCAAGTCTGGGTCCTCTGGACAAGTCCAACAATGTGAAACAGTAGAACCTGTCAAGGGAATTGGGACCAGCTCTACTACTACTAAAGAATCAATGAAGTACTAACTCGTTCTGTTGAGGAAAGAGTTGAGGTGAGGGAAGGCTTAGTGGTCAAGTTCTGGAGAAACCCAAGAGACTAGACTAGGGATCTACCCAGCGTCGTCCTGGGGGTTTATATACTACTATACTATTTGTACATGTTTGTCTAACCCTAATACCTGATTAGGTAGAATGCTATGCCTATGCAGTAGGGTGGCGACTAAGGTAAGAGTCCATGTTGTAGCTATCCAATAGTGATAAAGGCGTACCACAGCCTCTAGGGCTGAGGGGAGTGGAAATGAATAACACGTTTGATACTGCGGGTGGCAGATCAAATGGAAGAGAAGCTGCAGCAGTGGTGATGAACTGGGCTGTGCCATAGCCATGCACTGCACAGAAATGAAAAGAATCACACTGTGATTAAAAGGGTGTTGGCTACACACGGTAGAAGATTAGGAGGGACATGGTAATGACCATGGCAAAGAATAGCCAAATGGAGATAGATCTGATCGGGAAGAAGAGCAGAAGATAAGCACGATCAGATTAGTCATGAAATGATAAGATAAGATCAAGCAAAAAGTATATGCTAAGTCCGTTATGATGAAGAGTCTACCAGAAACTGTACACAAGATGGCAAGGATCATCACACTACCCCCCTCTTAAAGATCATTGTCCAGATGATCGAAGGGAAGATGATGAGTCGCTACAGTGGTTATATTTTCGGGACATTTCTGAAAAAGGAAAAGAAACTGTTTGGGTTCAATGGTTATAGCTCTCGGAGCCAAGGGGTGTTGTTTATAGAAGTCAGAAATAGCCTCCTTGGCATTTGTGAGGTTGGAGCATGGCTCCCACGTTCTGTCAGTTTTGTCATATCCTTTCCAGTGTACCAGATATTCCAGTCGGTGCTGCCGATATCTGGAGTCCATGATGAAATCCACTTCCCATTCATTATCTCTGTCCTCTATAACCTTAACAGATCCAGGCCGTTCAATCAGCTGGCCTTCTAGGTGTTCCTTGTAAGGCTTTATGCGAGAGATATTCACAACTGGATGAATTCTCATGGATCAGGGAAGTTTCAGTTCCACTGTGTTGGTTCCCATCAATTTAGTGATAGTAAATGGACCGAGCCATCTTTCAGAAAGCTTCTTAGAAGCTTGCATGAGTTTCAGATTTTCTGTTGATAGCCAAATCTGTTGGCCCACACTATACCTGGGGGAATCACTACAGGATTGATCTGCATACTTCTTTTAATGTGCCTGAGCTGCCTTCAGGTTCTGCTGTACTTGTTCAAATGTGGCAGTTACGTCCTCAGCAAATCTTACTGCAGCTGGTGCTTTATCTGTTTTAGGTGGTTCAATTCCCATTCTGGGGTTGTATGTGTGCATGACTTCAAAGGGGGTCTTCTTGGTAGAAGTGTGTTGTTTAGAGTTAATGGAAAACTGGGCAACAGCAAGCCAATCTGCCCATTGATCTTGCTTTTCAGAACAAAAGATTCTCAAAAACTTCTGAACTTCTTTATTAACAATCTCTGATTGTCCATCTGTTTGTGGATGAAATGCAGTACTGAGCTTTGTTTCAATAGATAAGGCTTTGTTAATTTCTGTCATTACTTGCGCAGCAAATTGGGGTTCTCAATCTGAAACAATAGAAGAAGGAAGTCCATGATGCTTCCAAATGTGATTGAGAAAGAGGTGTGCCATATCCAGGGCACTGCACTGCTTGGTGCAAGGAATAAGTTCAACTTCTTTTGAAAACCAATCTACGACTGTGAGAATAGAATCAAACGATCTAGACTAAGGTAGATCGGTAATGAAATCTGTGGAAATATGACTCCATGGTCCTTCCAGGATTGGTAAGGGTTGTAAAAGACTACTAGGGGCTTTATTGGTTCCCTTGAAATGTTGACATCGTTCACAGTGGCTTACATATTCTTTCACAAAAGAGGATATGCCGGGCCACCAATAGAATCTGGAAATCAATTCCAAAGTTTTCTCATATCCAGGATGTCCAGCAATGGAAGAGTCATGATATAATCTGAGAATGTCCATCTTGATCAATGCAGAATCTGGTACATATATGTGGCCTTGTGAATCATGCAACAAGCCATCTTCTCCTTTGAGTAAAAAGTGTTTTCTGCCGAGATATATGGTATCTTTCTCCGTTAACTTGCAAAGTTTGTTGAATATAGATTTATTAAGTCGTTCACCTTCATCGGAGATGAGAATTGGAGTATCTTGCTCCATAGATCCAATCTGCTCCAGCAGAATGACTAACACTCCTTTGTTATCTTGATCTATGCCATTGGCGTGATCCTCTCTTCTAGAGAGTGCATTGGCTTTTCCCATACTAACTCCAGGTTTATGAATCCATTTCAAATGGAATCTAGATAGGTACTGAGTCCATCGGGCTTGTCTCTAATTGGGATCCTGTCTCATTTGATACCATTGAAGATTTTGATGATCATTCCATATTTCCACTGGAAATTTAGCTCCTTCAAGGTAATGTCTCCATTCTTCCAATGCTTGTATTACAGAAAGCATTTCCTTATCGGAAATGGGGTAATTTTGTTCTGCCAGTTGCATGCTGTGTGATGCATAAGCAACAGGATGCCATTTGTCATTCTTTTTAATAGAGAGCACTACTCCTGTGGTGTAATCTGATGCATCTGCTTCTAGCTGAAATTCACAATCTATATCAGGATAGGCAAGAACAGGGGTGGTAATGAAAGCATTCTTTAACGTTTCAAATGCTTGTTGTTGTGACATTCCCCATTCAAAGGGGGTTTCCTTCTTTAGCAAATTGTTCAAGGGTCTAGCCACTTGAGAGAAATCTACAATGAATCTTCGATAGAAGTTAGCTAACCCTAGGAAGCTTCTTACTCCTTTCAGATTGGTAGGGATGGGCCAATGTGTTATAGCCTCAACCTTTTTGGGATCCATGGTAATGCCATTCCTTTCCACAATCATGCCGAGAAAATCTACTTCTGTGACACGAAAGTGGCATCTGGGGGCTTTCACAAAAAGGTCATTCTTCTTCAATCGTTTGAGTACCTCCAACACAATCTTGTCATGTTCTTGTGGGTCATCAGTCTTCGTGAAGATTAAGAGATCATCTATGTAAATGATGACAACATCATCCATGTCTGCAAAGATCTCATTCATCATAGCTTGGAAGGTAGCTGGAGAGTTGCAGAGGCCGAAATACATGACTAAGGGTTCATAAGCTCCTCAAAAGCATACGAAAGTGGCCTTCCATTCATCTCCTTCTTTGATCCTTACATTGTTATATCCCCAGCGAAGATCCATCTTTGTAAATAGCTTAGCATCTTTGAGTTTATCGACCAATTGCGATATTAGTGGTAAAGGGTAATTGTTCTTGATGGTTCTCTCATTTAGATAGCAATAATCCTGCACCATGCGTTTTCCTCCATTCTTCTTTGGGATAAAGAATACTAGTGATGTTTGCAGGGATTTGGAAGGTCAGATATAACCTTTTTGCAACTGTTCATCCAGGAATGCGGTTACTTCTTCTTGTTCATCTATGGATAAAGGTATAATCCTTCCTTTCTTGGGCTTGAAATCATCTTGCAAATCTATTGCATGGTCCCACAGTTTTCTTAACAGCATTTTTTTTGATTCCTTCTTTGAGAAGACAGAGAGATAATCATGATAATCTTTTGGGACTATTTGTTCTGGAGGTACTTCCTTTGGTTGTACTTGTTCCAGAATCTAATCTCTTTCTTGTTTCCTTTCTAAGGAATCTATCCAATGATACACCTGATAGCTTTGGTCTAGCTGCTCTTTTTGTAGCAATTGTAAAAACTTGCTTGGGGTGGAATCACCTTGTTGGAGATTTTGACAATGTTGGGGACATCTCATCAATCGAACTGATCCAGTAGTCCAATCTATATCTGGGTTGTGGTGCTGTAACCACTCATATCCCAGAATGAATTCGAACTTTCCTAAATCAGTAACCTCAGCTGTCAATTTCTCACAATGACCTTCATATTCCATAACAAGCTGACAATTATGCATTATCTTTCTGGCAGCATTGAGCGTACCATCGGCATTATACACCACTACTGGGTGCCTTAAAGGGGTTAAAGGTAAATGAAGACGCTGTGCAAACTTTTGATCAATGAAGATCGCATTTGCTCCAGAATCTAGAAGGGCAGATGTTTTTGTAAAGGGAATTTTGAGTTTCGGGGTAATCTTTATGGGTAAGACTATGTCTTTCTTTGGGTTGATCATACATAAGAAGTGGAATTCTTCTTTCAATTCAGGTATGAGATCGTCTAGATCTTCGTTGGTCAATTCAGGGTACATGGTTTGTACGTCATGTCTTTTCTATCTTGGGGTGGATTCAAGAGTATCCATACTCCTTATCTCCACTACTTCTGGGAAAACTTTCTCTGTTTTGGTTATATGCAAATTGAGCACCGGTGTTTTGTCCCAGCCGAGCTCATCATCTAGATGAGACCCACATGATGGCAAAGATAAAGTTTCTTCTATTTCCAGAATAGCATATCAATTTGGGCTTCCTCCTTTCCCAGACTTAGGGGGTTGCTCTATTCTTTTCCCTTGTTGAAAATAGTTTCGTAATCTTGGAACCATGCTCTTGCTTCATCAAACCCCATGCCTTGTATAGATTTACTCCAATCCCTTTCCTTTCCTTTGTGATGTGAGGGAGTGGTTTCATCTGTAGACATTTCTTGAATTCTTCGGGAGGGTAATCCCATAGCACACCATTTAGCATGTCCTCCTCCAAGGAATTTGCACTTGTCACATGCCTTTTTGGGTTTGGTGCATTTCAATGCCATATGGGGTCCTTGGCAATTGAAGCACTTTAGGAGTCTTTGATCAGTCTTTCCTTTTTGGACTGCATCTACATCCATTGCATTCGGATCTCAAACTGGTCTGCTAATTCTATCAGCAGTTCCTTTGCATATGAACCCTAATAGTTCTTGTTGTTCTCCATATTCTTTGACTTTGGCCATGAAAGTGGCACAATCCTTATAGCGACCATCACATAAGAAAAGATATTTGACCATATCCTGATTCATGTTTCTTTCCATGATCTGCAGAATTCAGTCTCCATCGTATTCAGCTGTTGCTAAGTAATTTTCCAGCTTCACAAGATATTGAGCTACCATCATCTTATCAGTTTGCTTAAGGTTCTCAATCTGCCTTCTTGTCCATTCCTTCTCATTGGTGAGGTGGAAATGAAGTTCTATAAGCTTTTTAAACTCCAGCCAATCTGTGGTATCCCCTTTTAGGATTTTGTTCAGATGGGCTCGGGCAAATGCTCCAGCATCTCCTTTTGTCATCCTTGACAATATGGCTTTTACTCCAGCTTCTCCATGGAGCACTCCAATGTTCTTTTGTCTCCATACTTGGGCTTTAGTCCACCATTCTTCAAACTTTCTCCCTCTGGTTCCATTGTACTCTCCTGGATCTGCTACAATCTTAGTAATTTGACTAGTACCATGTGAGGAAGAATCAGCTTTGACTTGTTCTTCCATCTCTTTGATGTCTTCTCGTAGCTTTTTGTTTTCATGTAATATCTGTTCCATAGCCTGGCTATGCACATCCAGATAGTCTTTCAGATGGATTCCTAATTGAGATAAATCATTCTTTGATGATCCAGCTAGTGCATCAAGCACATTGGCAAGGTGTTCTGGTAATGCCATAATGGTTTAATCAAAGGTGGTGATGGTTTCATTATCATCGGCTATATCAGATCTGACTAATTCTGGAACATGCCAGTCGTTCTCATTAAACCAACCTCTGCAGTATCTCCAATTATCTCCGGAGGCTTTAATCAGGCTTATGATGCTGAAGCTTATTTCAAATGGGTTTTCTTCAGTCTTATATACGTGTACTACTGTGAGTATGGGAGTGTTACATTCAACGACTTGTTTTATGATCCAGGCAATGAATGCGAGGGTTACTAGAAAAAGTCCTACAAAGATGGCAAGAATGAGCTCAAGGGTTGAGATCATCTAGTACTGGTGTGGGTTGTGATGAAGTCCTTCACCAAAGATCCAACCTTCTGAGGTGGCATTAGTGGTGGGGACTACTCCGATGAATGCAGAAAAGGGTGAATGAAAAGTTCTTGTTTGGTTTCCTACAAAGAGAATTGGGACTTGGGAGTCTGTTGCATACTTAGCAATCCACCTAAGGAAATAGATGATGATGATGTAAAAGATCAGGCTGAATAAAAGCAAGATCACAATTAATTGCATTCAATACTTGTAAGATCAGGGAGGAAGATCTCGTAGTCCTATCCTACTTCCTCTTTCTATTCTCCTCTTTATCTTCTGCCGGTACTGCTGACGTTGCCTTTTTCTAGGTGGAGGCAGTGCTGCTTCTTCAAACTCATATTCAGACCACCCTTCAGATAGGCAGCGTTTTGGAAGATTAAAGGTTTGGCTATAGAAATTTGCCTGAACCATCGAAGAAGCCCCTCTCTTCTTCTGAGGGCAGCCTCTGCAGTGGTAACCGATCTGCAGCGTCAGTAATACTCGGACCCGGGGTGCAGTTGTTCGGGTCGGGGGTAGGAGGAAAAAGGAGGTTGGAGGACTCTTCTTCTCTCTCTGACTTCATATGGGCGTATAGAGTAAGGGGGACGACTATGTCCTCTTCCTTCAAGTTGGTGGCTGGCAATGTACTCTCTTCACAGCTGTTCTCTTCTCTCAGATCTCCTGTGATCGTATCTCTGATGATTGAGTCCTGACGGGGGAAGCCTGGTAAAGAAGCCTCTAACTCTCATAAAAGGTGGTGGCAGGTGACTCTGATCTGTTCCCACCCTCCAGGACCTGTGTGGCTGGCTCTTGCTCTTCTCTCAGCTCTGCCCATTGGCAACCAACGATGAAGGGACAAAGGGAGCGGTGGAACTGTGGATAGAACACTAGTACTCGTTAGTACTGGTCCTGTAGTAGAGGAGGTCACTAGAAATGGTTAAGAGTCTAGTCTAATGAAACGGCAGAACCCGTCAAGGGAATTGGGACTGGCTCTACTACTACTAAAGAATCAATGAAGTACTAACTCGTTCTGTTGAGGAAAGAGTTGAGGTGAGGGAAGGCTTAGTGGTCAAGTTCTGGAGAAACCCAAGAGACTAGACTGGGGATCTACCCAGCATCGTCCTGGGGGTTTATATACTACTATACTATTTGTACATGTTTGTCTAACCCTAATACCTGATTAGGTAGAATGCTATGCCTATGCAGTAGGGTGGTGACTAAGGTAAGAGTCCATGTTGTAGCTATCCAATAGTGATAAAGGCGTACCACAGCCTCTAGGGCTGAGGGGAGTGGAAATGAATAACACGTTTGATACTGCGGGTGGCAGATCAAATGGAAGAGAAGCTGCAGCAGTGGTGATGAACTGGGCTGTGCCATAGCCATGCACTGCACAGAAATGAAAAGAATCACACTGTGATTAAAAGGGTGTTGGCTACACATGGTAGAAGATTAAAAGGGACACAGTAATGACTGTGGCAAAGAATAGCCAAATGGAGATAGATCTGATCAGGAAGAAGAGCAGAAGATAAGCACGATCAGATTAGTCATGAAATGATAAGATAAGATCAAGCAAAAAGTATATGCTAAGTCCGTTGCAATAAAGAGTCTACCAGAAACCGTACACAAGACGGCAAGGATCGTCACACGATGTCCAAAATGGAGTTGCAACAGGAGGGTGAGGAAAGAATGGGTGGAACAGAGGGGGTGAGGACGTTTGGCACAGGACTTATGTGTCACACCCTTGTACTCGTTATTCTTGGAGTCAGAGGTCAGATGAGCGCAGGGCTCAAGGTCAGAAGCGTGAGGAGGAGACTAATTCGATATTCAAACTCAAGTATATACAAGTTGGAGTACTATATTTATACTACAGAGTCCGGATGGATTAGTAACAGAATGTGACAGGTTGTCAAAGGTGAAACAGAATGAGTAATGATATATCAAAGTTGGAGACAGGTTGGGGACATGCTTGAGACAGGTCAGAGACAAGTCAGAGACAGATGTCCAAGACAGGTCCAGGACAGGTCAGAGACAGATGTCAGGCTGTCATACTAAGCAAGACACCTGCTCGGAGGAACTAAGAATGAGAATAACTGAAGGAGATCATACGAATTGGGAATATGAGAGACAAGATAAGAGATATCTGGGAGATTGTACCAGAGATTGTACCGGAGATTATGCCAGAGAGTACCAGAGTACTGGAGTTGGAGTGGTATGTGACAGCTATGCTTACCTCAGTGGAATTGTTCCATCAAGTACAATCTTGCCTATTTGCCCTGTCATCAGATGAGTGACACTCTGGCCATTAGAACAAGATATGGTGCCCTCCTCAACAATACAATGCAAGATTACAAATTCAAGTTGAGGAGGGACCTTGGTCAGTGTTTAATGACCATGCATTTTCACATGAAAAGTAATATGGGATGATTAGGTTTAGTTTTGAACCTTGAATAATGCTGATCACAACTAGGCACACAAACTACATTTGACCACAATAGCAATGAGACCTGCACAAGCTCCCTATAGTATAGCTTTAGTCATGGGACATCACCTGGGATCTGCTTGAGGACAGAAGTGAACATCCTGCATTGCACACAACCCAATACACATGAGTCCATATACTTTCAGTTCTCGACCACATACTGCAGTACTTCAAGGAACTTGAACAAGTCATCTTTGTGTGCAAAGTGACATTGCCAGACAAATGCCAACAGAAGGCAGGGTTGAGTTCCATATTGTGACCATGAAACCTGCATTATGTCCAGGCTGCAACCAACCTGTGTTCCTGCTTTCCATATCCAGTTATCCCTGCAGATGAATGGAACTCAGTAAGGATCCCAAATACCTGTTACTACCACAGAACTCACAATGGACAGAAAGCACTTGCCCAAAAGCAGCACAGATGTGAAGTATAGTCAGCATCCTAGAGGTCCCCTTACTTGAACTTACCCTCGCCACCTCCTTGATACCGACCCACATTGTCCGATTTTCGGGTCCGAGTTAACCATCGTGACGATACATAGGTGTATCAATGATGTCAATGTCAAAAATGGGCAAATAGCATTACCTCCTGCCCTAATAAATATGTGCATCGTGAAATAGATAGATGGCCAGCTACCTGCCCGTGTAAGGAGTGGAAATCTGGATCATGGAATCTAAAACGGCAGTTCTCACGTGATGTTGTATTTCAAGCAAAGAGTTCTGATTGAATCAAATATGGTCAATATTCGAGCCAGCGGATCAATCCAAGTGCGACAGTAAACATGAAGAGAAATAGCTGTTACGTCTTTATCATCCAGGACCTAACTCCAAGTTCCGTCTTGCTACTAGTTTAAACCTGACTTTGGTCACCAAGGACCTCTCTAACCCCTTCAAGCTGAATTACATCTGAGTTGTCCGCATCACCGTTCAGCATCTGGCTTTGCCCTGCGATAACACTTGCGAACTCGATTGTAGACACGCCCCAATTCGGTCTGGATATGGGCTGCGAGAGCACACCAAATCCGGTATCGATTCCTTGCCAACGGTCCCGAAGGTCACGGCTATACAACTCCCGCACGCTAATGATGAACCGAGGCATGATCGTGGCAAAAAGGAAATAAACAAAGCAGACCGAGTAGACCGTCGGTGGGTTGGTCATTAAAAATCCGTTTCCACTTAAGATCGTTTCCAGGACATTGTAGAGCAGACTCCTGTTTAGGGTGCAAATATTTGAGTTCATTATCTTTGCAGTATGCACACATATATAAAAATGAAATGTTTCGGGGAAGGTATTGTGGAAGACGCAAGGACGGATCGATGGAAGAAAATAGTCAACGCACGTGAAGAAATAAACGATTCCATCTTTCACCAAGAGCTTCATGTATCGGTTGGGCTGCCACTGTTTCGTTGCCTTGTACATTTCTACAGACTGTTCCAAGGTTTGGGCAAGAGCGAGAAATAACAGAACAGCACTGAGGACAAATCGGGGGATCATGAAATATACAGTGAGGTTCTGCGGGACGTTCAGTACGAAATTGCAGAACTCGGATGGGGATTCCGGTAAATATGGAGCTTGGATGATCGTGACTAAAGAGTAGAATTCCAAAAAATTAATACAATACAGGTTAGATGGATTGACGCCGTCAATCTAGTCCGACACATACCTGACAAATATGTAGCGGGGTTGATGTACATAACCCCGAAAACAAGGCAAAAGATAGTTTGCACTACGTAAAAGAATAGGAGGATGCGCAAAATCGCTTTCGATCGACTCCACATTGTGTAGACACGCAGTATCATCATCCCTGTGACAATTGAAATTTACTGAGAGGAATTAACTTGGGACATGGTGACTCACAATCGGCAACAGAAAGAAACACTGCGAATGACCAGATCGCTACCAGGTAGACTGTAGTACCTTGAAGATATTTATGCTTTGTTGTGACGTTGCGATCTGTAAACTGATATACTCACACCTACATATTCAACAGTTAAGGCTCAGTCGATTGATTAAATCCAGATACATACATCTACCAAAAGAAGATCTTAAAGATGGATCAGGAGTGAAACAGAGGAACTTACTTTCACAGGGCCGGGCAAAAAGTTAGTGGCAACTGAGGGTTGTGCTTGATTAGTCCAACCAACCTTGATTTATGGTACTAAACATACTGAGCGCATCTAAACTTTGAAATTGAATAAGAGTTAATAACGTGATTCAACATCTATCATAACAACCTTCGACCTACAAAGCCCAACAAAGCCCAAGATAACGAACCTATGGAAGCAGTCAAATCGGAGAGCATGTGACAGTGTCCATGAAGTTTCATACGTACGAGAACAAACATCGTAGTGACCCACGTC
>JBBPUB010000358.1:0-16651 GCA_038094415.1 Xerocomus alliaceus
CATCAACAAATGAGAATGGGAATAGACGAGATCGAGCCGTCAGCGAACGATGTCGGAACGGACGTACATTCAGCAATACGACTGAACCCCTCCTGAAACTCGGCCATGGTGTCCCTTCCGCCTTGACCCTGGGACTGCGGTGGACCCTGCTGTGGACTACTCCAGCCATTCCTCCCTCCCCGCCGTGGCTGATAAGGCTGATACATCATGTGGCCCTCCATAGCCTGCGGCTGCCATTCTCGAGCGGCCGCATGTTGTTCCTCGAGGGCGAGTCTCCGCGCGAACTGTTCGTCGAGCGCTTCTTGCGAGAGTCCCTGTGCATTGGCAGACGGAGCATATGCGTCCGGGTTCGGTGGTGGTGCAAGAGGTGGGCTGGGCGGAACGAATGACGGATCGTTCATCCCAAGCAATACATCGAGCGCCCGATCGTGATTATCGTCGGTCGATTCGAGCACGGAAAGGCTGGATCAAACGCTGAGCAATCCAGAACGCATACAACAAGGGTTACGGGGGTTACGGACATGACGGCATCGTCGAAATCGGGAAAGATGGCTTTGAGCGATGCGATGCGTGGGTCCGGGTCAGTCTCTTGTGTTGGTGGTTGCGCGTGTGTGGGTTGTGGAGGTGGAGGTGGAGGCGAAGGAGAGAGAATCATATCACGGTCTTGCCAGACAACGGCGTCGTCACGCAATACGGAATCTATGTCGCCTCGTTGGTGGTTTGTCGTTGTTGACCTCGGTGGGTCTTGTTCGTTCGGTCGTGCACTCCACGGATTGCTGACCTGTTCCGCGTCACTGGAACCAAGCTGGAGTGAGTGCATGGTGGTTTGAGAGATCATGGAATGGATTGCGCACCGTCTGGATACGATTTAAGTCGTTGGTGCTGCTGCAGCGCAGCAGTGAGCGTTAGCGCGACTTGGTTGCCGTGGATTTGAACTCGAATGACCGCGCCGCAGTCAATCCGCTTGATGGGAGAGGTCTTCGGGGTGGCTGTGATCATCTAGGGCTTGGCTGCCAAGATATATCACTGCTACACATACTATACAGGGAAGTTACGCAGTGGGGCTATTCGGGATGTTTATGGTTTACGACAGGGTATAAAGTATGTGGTATGTCGCCTGTACATGTGGCAGGAAGCATTGCGACATACGAGACCCAGATAGCAGGAGATAGAAACGAAACAAGTCCCAGGACTGCGCCGCAACTACAAGATATCTAGCGTCCGTATCTTTTGTGCAAGATAGCGCGGCGAAACGTCCTTGAGGAGTTGCACGATGACAGGATGATCAGAGGCGACGCGCTTGTATTCATTGTAGGATAGCGGAACGAGCAGTAGCGCACCGAATGGCTGTTTGAGACGCACGAAGAGCCGTAACGCCCTCGTAAGCTTGTCGAGTGATGCGGACTGTTGGGAAGAGGATACGGTGTATGATGACGAGGAGTACGCGTTAGTGAACTGAGCATCGGAATCACCATCCGCGCCATCCCCATCGAGTGGGGTGAGCGGCTCGGGGTCATCACCCACAATCAGATCCTCAAATGGAAGAGCAGGATCAAGGAGGCACTGAAGCCATGGGTGCACTAGGACCAGATTATTCAGACTAGACAAGTCCTCCATCGTCTTGATTTCGACGTTGCCGAATGCGGATGTCAGGGTGCGATAAACACGCTGGGGAGAATCGCCACCTGAGACCAACTGGCCTCTTAGCGGGAACATGATGCAAGACAAGCTCAAGCGGCGGCTAACGAGGCGTGGCGAGGGGAGGTGGACAACTCGATCATATAGAATCATAGCCGAGTCAAGATGTGCCGAGGATCTCCGCAGTTCCACGACCAGTGCATCCATCTCGCCATCTACAATCGGGGAAGGAACGTAAGGTGACGCTGGCTCGCAATACACAGCGATCTCCGCGGGGAGACAACTGTTGTAGTCAGATGCTCTTCCGGTCCAGGCTAGAATAGTGACATCCCCCGAACGAGTCAAGACCTCCTGTAAGAGGCGACCCAGTGCGCGTTGTTGCCCCTCGCCATACGTGACAGGGATGGAAACGTCGAATATGCCGAAGAGCGAGTAGGCTATATCTTCTTGCTTCGTAGCGATACGTGTCGCAGCAAGACGAAGTTTCTGTCGTACGTTCTCTGAACCTGGACGAAGGGAGAGGAGAACCTGTATATCGACGCCAGTCGCGCGTGCCATCTCGCCCATAACCGCAGACGAATCCTTGTGGTTGTATGCATTTTCGTCAAGAAAATAAGGTTTCCAATCTTCGGTGTAGAAACGGATAACCCTCGATGCAAAGAACTCTTGTAACGTCCATGCACGGGTATTCCAAAGACACTTCTCGAGAGCACCTAGCTCCGAGTTCGAAAGTACACCCTTGAGGTGGATAATCGTCAGGGAGGATCCGTGGTACCACTGAAACATCGAAGTCAGGGATTCTTGCAGCACCGAACCGTCTGTTTTGTTGATACAGCATGTATCACACCATGCCCAATGCAACCCGGCTTGCCGTGCCGTCGCACAGAACATCACCAACTTCAAGGCTGTGGGTGATGTTTCCAGTTTGTGTACAGATCCTTGAAGGACATCGTGAAACAGCGGTTCGGCTCCTTCCCAGGTATGCGAAAACGTAGCGTATCGGAAATATTCTTGAACAGCTTGCTTGATGCGAGAATTGTCGAGTTTTGTCGTCATAGATGCAACGAGCTCCTTGAATTTTGAATCGGTCTTGAATTCCTCCATACGCTCGTGCCCGTCACAAAGACGACCAGTCTCCGTGTTAATGAGGACGAGCGGAGCGTCTCGCTGAATCCGCTTGACAATGTTGTGAATGGTGGTCTTCGTCTGCGATGGGTTCACATAGTTTTTACGCCGTTCTGCGAGAAATGGGACCTTTGAACGATGTTTTCATGTGAGATAGGAAGGTACTTACCCCGAATGACGGGATCAGCTGACTGTTCAAACTTCAGAAGCATATCGTTATACACATCGATCGCTTCATCGTAGCGGAGAGCACCGAGTAGTGCTGCATGCTTTCTTTCGTAGCCAGACGGAGATGACGGGTCAAGTTTGATCGTCTGGAATTCTATTGGCTATTTGCTTGAGTGTAAATCAAGATACACATACCGCGTCGGCATCTTCCAACGAATCATCCCATAATTCAATCCTAGCTCGTACTTTGCTCCGCTTCATCAAAAGGCCCGTTGATGAAGGTTCGAGGTTCAGTGCTGCTGTGTAAAAGACAGTGGCGTCTTCAAATGAGGCAGAGTCTATGGCGACATCTCCATCCCGTTCTAATGCCTTGAGACAACGCACTTTGAAGTCTAATGTTCAACGTCAGAGGGTACCAAGGGTCATGAATCAAGTAGGGAGTCCTCACCAGCGACCCACTCGGTTTCATCTTTATATCCCATGTCCTTCTCGAGGGCATTCATCATTATTTGGAAATAATCCGCCGCATCCTTTGTGTGACCAGCAGCGAGCAAGACCTCACACTTTTTCTGATAGATCGTGGTTCTCACCCGGTTCAGCTTCCATCCTGTGACCTTCCAGGGAGATGGGACATACACGGCGACTCGTCATAGCAAGCGTAGATGGGACGTACCATTGACAAATCCTTCCAACGAGAATCTTGCCGAAAGGGGCCAGGATCTCCTGCCCGTGTCAAGATATCTATTGCGTGCTGAAGGTCATTGTCATCTACGGCAGCTGCCGCAAGGAGAACAAGCATTTGTGCCTAGAGTGGATCCAGATTACCCCGCTGCAACTGTCCGTTACTAACGGCGACTCACCAAGACGAGACGATGCAATGATTCATCGGGTTCGAACTTCACCAAGTCTTCTACTCGGGAGACAGCGCAGTTGCGCTGTCCAGCTAGAAACACAAGGACCGCCTTGATGGAAGAACCTATTTCATTGCGCCGAGATTTGAAAAGAACTGCATGTACCTTGACGAGTAACAGAAAGCTCACATCCCCTGCGCCTGCGCGAAGAAAGGCGAGGTCGAATATCTGCATCGCACCTTCATAGTTACCCTGATAACATATAATTGCACTCTTGGCGATATACCCCTCTATTGAAGGTTTTGCCTTGATTGCCTTTGAAGTATATGCGTTAAGCACGTGATCAAGACAGAAACCATAAGAGATCACCATTTCCGCATCGTGGAGAGCATCAGCCCACTTTTGCATGCGTGATCGAGCAATAGCACGGGTAAAGTATATCGACCCGACTTCAGAGCTTACTTGGGGCTTGCACAATGCAATCATCTCTGTAAGGACCCTCTCGCACATCTGAGGAGTAACCAGCGTGTCAGCGGAGCTCCTTTGGACGCCAAAAAGGCTTACAGCCGGGTCCTACATAGGTACAAAGAACGAAGCAGTCAGATAAGCTACTGAAACACCGTCAACTGTGAAAAGCTCACCACGTTGTCGATGAGTCCCTGAATGGGGTCGACGAACAGGTTGAATTCCGACCGCGTCAGGTTCCAGAAAGAAGTATAACAGTCTCCCCCGGCTACGAGAACATAGAAGAAGAGAGCAATGCAAGACGAGTCGCAATCACGTCTAAGGACGGGGGGACCCCAGCTGAGCATGTCCATATTCCAGAAACAGACGTCTCGTTTGTTCAGCCCTACTACCATTGTGCGGCCATGCGAGATGGCAAGTTGTGTCGCACCTTGTGGACATGTTGTGACTATCGACCCAGCGGTGGCATCGAGATATATAGTACGCTGCTCTGAGGCAGTCAGGATTTGCTCGTCGCTCAGCCAAACTAGAGTGCAAGGGTTTGATTCCGTGCCAATGTCGAGGAGGAGATCGCCTGTTTGGCTGTTCCAGACGCGAAGCGAGGGCTCGGAGTCAGCTACTGTAGCAATGCGGTCACCCTGGGGTGAAAACTGGATGCATCTCACTTGGCGGAGATGCGCTGCTAGTGGCCCAACGAGACACTTGCCCGAGGTAATGCTCCAGATGGTGACCTCGCCATCATTTGATCCGCTCGCGACAGTCGTCGAGTCCGGGGACACGTTCAATGCTGTGATTTTCTCCCTAGACGAAGAAGATCGGATTTTATGTTGCACGTTCAAGTTCACATCCCAGATGGCGATTTTTCCGTCTTTTCCTCCGCTTACAATGTACTTCGAATCGTTGGAAACGGCAACAGCCCATACAGGCCCGATGTCTGCATCCACTTCCTTCGTGCGACCATCTTCTCTTGACAGTTGAATCATTCCATCGGAATAGCCATACACGACACTTATACACTTGACGTCTGGAAGGAACGCCAGAGAGTGGACTATAGCGCCTTTATGCATTTTCGTTAGCAAGACCCGTATACAGTACCAAGTTGGGCCTACTGGACGCGTACCCTCATCAGTCGTCATTTTTCAGCGACAACACACACTGACACCAGATGCTAGAGATTCGGGGATACCTAGAAGCTGATTCTGAAATGGTGACGAGATTGATCTCAGTGGGTTCCACCGTTGAAGTCAGTAAGCAGACCAGGATCGATAAGCGCTAAGGAACCACTACACTTCGCGCTTTCGCCACATCTAGTTTGAACAGGGAACGCTGGGTCCAACCAGGTCCAACCAAAGTCCAACGCTATTCGCCTTCCCCCCAGATATACCCCTCTTCGTCCTCCCAAAATGTCCGTCCACCTTGTCCCCAACAATGCGTTGTGTTTCAATAGTCAGCATTCTGCCTATCGCAACTCCCAATTCCTGCTCATTTCTCCCTAGGACCATTCACCCAACTCACTCAAAAAATCCTATTGATCTCAAACATGAACTCGACCCCGGTTGCCTTCAAAGTCCTTACAACAGCACCCAAGGTCCGTGTACCCCTCTTTGTACGGGTCGCAGCGTTATTGAGACACCTACTAGCTCTATTGCGTCCGTCCCAACGCAGGTAGAATTGAACCTGGAGATAGTGCTGAGGTAGTCGGTGTGCATCATGCATCTTGGTTTTTCATCCACGTCAACAATCGTCTTTTTAGTGATGCTTCAGCCCATGAAGGAAGATCCCCCGTTATCTGCCAGATGCAAGGACAAGTTCCTAGTCCTAAGCACTGTGATCACCCCCGAGAAGGAAGGGATGGAACTTCACAGTTTCGTAAGACTCGGAACTCTTCTGCTTCATCACCAAATTTCGTCTTAATATTGAGGCTTTCCAGTTCAACACTCCCAGTGGTGCGGTAGAAAAGTGGAACATATATCGGCAAAAGCTGCGTGTCGTGTATCTTCCACCGGAGAGTCCATCCATCGAGGAAGAAGAAGAGAGCGACACGGAAGAACCTTCACCCGTACCGGGCTCCAGAAGCATTGGTATTATAGTGGGTATTGATCGTCCAGATCTTGGTAAAGTCCCTGATGTGGATCCTACTTCCAGAGCAAAGGGGCAACACAACTTACATCCTCGTTGTCCTCACCTCGCGCCTTACCTCGTTCATTGATGGCTTCTCAAGTACGTGAACCAGTCCTGTGTCGTGACAATTCGAGAGAGGGATCCCCTCCAATTTCAGCATTCTATGAGTGGTGCAGCCATCGTTAATGCAAACCTTGCAAGACCCTTACCGCCCGTCCCTGATCTGGCGGCTCGAGAGAAACAAGACCTTGAACAGCGGCTCAGTGATGCTCACGAAGAAATAGAACGCCTGCGTGCACTGTTAGCTCGTTCGGGTGATGGTGCAGACTCCGTTATGGATGGACGAACCCATACTTCGACCCCCAAGAGTCTTGCATCAGGAGTGGAGTCGATGGTGGCAGTACTGAAAAATTTCGTGCATCCTCTCGCAAACTCTCAACTCCCTGCTGTTGCCCACAATTGAAGCATTGGTTCCGGATTCCGAGACTTTAAGACATCCCACCATTCCTTTTGATTAATTGACGGCTTGAAAGGTCGAGAATGTAACTCTCATGGTGTATAATGCGGAGACCTTTGATCATACCCTAACCCTACCCTGGATACGTTGAAGATGTCCCAGAGTTTGGGCATAGTGGTCTAAAGATCAAAAATATAGCAAGTCAGGCATACCGCGTTATCAACAAACTCTTACGCTGACTATCCACCGCGTACCGCGGGTGGCGTGATTAATCAATGGTACAGAGTATACACGTGAGCAGATCGCCCTTACAAATTCGCCCTCTGTTTTCTAATTTTGGCCTTCTAGTATATTTGACTTGTGACCGTGATCTATTCTGACTGAGTTTCATTTAGGTGAGTGTCCCGGGAAGAAGACGGTTCTCAAGGATGGATTGATACCTCAAATGACTCGGTAATGCACAAATATTCGAGCCACCTGTCAGAGCCGGGTATACTGCATAAAGCGTTCATTCTGCATATGGCAAGGATAGTCATCGTCGAGGGTGAACCCCTCACCCTCACGGGTGGCGCGGATCAGACTGTGATCGTGGCAAGGCGAGTAGCCTAGTATCCATGACAGTTGGGCATCCATGACAGTTCCGCCTTGTACATATTTATCTCTGATGTGTGTATGCATTCGGAGCTTGCACAGGATCTAAGCTAAAAGCAGGTCTCTGATCCCGCAACCATTGTATTTCGACCTCCATTAGGATCCCCTGCTCCTTCAGCTATCCCTCTATATGTCTATTCATCTGGTTCCTGATAAGAATGTACACTCCGATGGTCGGTTGTTCCATTCCAAACCATCGTAAACTCAATTATTTCCTTTAGGACCATTCAAGAACACATTGACCATCAGAGGTGAAAACGCCATTCCACATTCTTTCAAGATCAGACCTGATCGGACTGCACTCAAGGTCCGCGTATCTCCCCTTGGATCCGACAACGAATTACCAAGGCAAATATTATTATCAGCTGTACATCATGCGCCCCACCAGGGAAGAATCGAGTCAGGAGATTATCGAGGTGACGAGTATGCTTCCTACAGAGTGTTTCTCCCACTCCACGCCTCATTTTTGAACTTTTTCTTAGTAACGCCTCTTGCCACGTAGGAACAAGGCCCCCTGCCTGCGAGATGTCGCGATACGATCAGACGAACCTGTTTCAGTTATCATCCGCACAGATATCTAGCCGCCTTTGCTATCACTCGGGGTAAACAACATCTTGACCCGTACTTGCACCAACAATACCTACTGTCCATCAAAGGTCATGTATAATTCGTGGAGCTTGATACAGGCACACGAACTCGGAGTCCTTTGGTCACACTCTCACACAAACACATTCAAGAAGTGCTACACGGACTCTGAGCTACCGTGGTCCAAAGATCGAAAGCATACCGCGGTATCAACGAAACCTTCCACATAATGTGTGCGACTAACCAATGGCACGTAACTAATTATAACGATACATGTAAGCTCGATCACTCTGGTCATTCCCCCCAACTCCTCAGACGGACGGGTCCGACGCGCACCTTAACAGGTCCCAGTCAATTTCATCCGGTCCTCCACTTCTCTCCACTTCCTCCACATATCTAAAGACCCCTCCACACATATCACGCGTAAAGCAGGCGCGACACGCTTCAAGAACTTTGCAACGCCTTCTGGGTTATCGATGGGAGAATCACGGACGTTGAGAACTTGGAGTATAGACGATGAAAACGGAGGCTGTCTGCCCGTTTGGTTCGAACGGTGGCTGCGCGCGTCCTCTTCCCTCTCTCGCCTACTTTGGTGTCCGACACAAAGTTCGTTGGGTATCGGCGTTTCCCTCCCATTAAAGGCTACTCTCAGCCTTTCTAATTGCGGACACCGCCTCATGAACTCGCCGACGCCGTAGAGCGTCGCGGACACGAATCCCGGAAGGTCACTCGACTCTTCCACGCCCACCCATGGTATCCCACACTCTTCGAGCTCTTGAAGATGCTCGCTCCAAGCACTCGCAGCCTGTCGCAAGAATTCATCGTCGATGGCGATCGTGCCGAGATGAAGGAGTCGAAGGGTGCGGAGATGTCGGAGCGCGAGGAGCGGGGAGAGCGTTTGGGAAGGATGGATGAGGAATGGCGGCGCGGCACTCGAAAAGGGGCCTAGGTTGTGCTTGAGCGTGAGAGAGATGGTGCGAGATGGGGATAACGCTTTGGCCGTGGACGTCCGGACATCGTCCCAACACGTCTTCTGTACCTGGCAAAAGAACGCCTCTATCAGCGCACTTGGGGCCTGAACGTCGAACGAGAAGGTGATGGTATCAAGAAAGGGGGATGTAACCAGCGAAACGAGGGCTGTACATTGACCGAGTGAATGTGCCATCACTTTGATGGACCTCAAGACTGGAAACGTTCGTCTCCGAGTCGCTCTCGTGTGATCTTTGGTTCCGGTAGAACAGCCATTTGCTAGGAAATCGAAGCTAATATCGCGACGCATACATAGATTCATCTCTTGCAGGTTCTCCATCCCGGCGAGACACGTTAAACACTCGGGCGAGATGTGAATCGTCCAGCTCAAGTCCATTTTCCGCAGATACTTGAACTCCCCTTCCAGAAGCTTCACCGACATGGTGGAACTCGTGGTCGTAGACGTGAAGGATTCGATCCTAAGAGTTTCTAATCGGGTTGCCTTGGCCCGTATAGCCTGAAAGAGATCGTAGACCTCCTCTCGCTGCGAAGCCCTCGGACATATGACGCATAAGCTCGTGATTGAACCCAAATAACGGTCGGTCGACAAGACCTTGGTCAGAAGATGTATCATGGGTGCAGCAACCGAAATGACGGAATAGTCAAGGACTCGGAGAGAGGGAAATAACGCGCCGAAATTCGATGGCGCAATAAGGGTAGCCAGGAGTGCATCGTCGAGTCTAGGAAGGTAAAACGACGCGGGTTGAGAAATGTACCAGATGCGGTGCGCGTACTTCTCGACAGAAGATAAGTCAAGAGGTGTGGGATTTCGCTTGAGAGACTACATAGTGTTAGCATCGACGCGAGGCATAGAACATGAACACGAAGCGCGACTCACGATGGTCTTCCCCCGTTTGGTCAGCTCCCAGACGTCGGAGGGTAGACACATGACGAGCGGGGCCAGCGAATGTTGCGTCCTCCAAAGGACGTCAAGAGCAGGTTCTGAGAGTGCTTTGCACGTCCGGGCAAGCCTCGCGACGTCCCTGGGATTCCTCAGGTAGCGACTGTCGTGCCATGCGGGACGGTCATCTGCCAGGAAGAGGATGATGGAGAGAGCGAGTTCAGGGATGAGGAGGCAATGGTGCATGAGAGATAGAGTGGCACACAGCGAGCAGGTGGCTTAGAAATAAGGCCGTCAACCGGTGTCACGACGGGTAGCTGGGACTGATAACCTGGGAGACTTGCAGCCAGTAGCGGCAGAATGGAAGAACGGCCGCTCTGGGGGCCAATTCTGGTTTTCTCAGACCTTTTAGTGGGTCCGATAACAAACGCCGCCACGTTCTGGTGCCGGCACGACGCCCATTTTGCCAGAGATCAAGCGTTCATGAAGCGGCAGGTATACAAGGAAGTGTTTGTGAAACGCAGAACCGCGACTGTGTTTCAGAAGTTCTCGTAATCTTCGAGGTCTGAGAACATGTTCGCACCATGTAAACCGGCCGGATTGCGATGTCTCTCTATACAGCCTGCCGTGTCGACAGCGGCCCAGGCTGTCGCAAATCAACGAGACCCAATGTTGCAGGGTATGTTCTGTGTTGTCCCGAGTTCCGTCCTGTCGTCATCGCACCAGATCGCAATGCCATTTAAACCTGGTCCAGCATCACCGTCTCCTCGTGCTGGACATGCTTAATTTGGTTCATATGCAAGGTAGATTTCAGTGAGCACTTCCAAGTCCGAACGGACTTTAATAGTCAGTCTTCGATTATGGTCTGGTGACCAGCCCGTCTATGAGGTCACGTGTGCCGCGATCCTGCGGATGACTTTTACCAGTCTACTTTGGTTATACGGCGGGGATGTCGTGTTCCAATTCGCGCATCCTACTTGATTGTGGTCTTAGTGAGCCATAGGGTACATTGTGGGATGTCTAGTGAGATCAGTGTAACCCCAGCAACTTCGAATTGATATTCAAAGAAGTCTAGATCTTATGTAAAAATTTTGTCTTTGATAAGTCGAGGCACAATAGTGAAAATTTCTTGAGGCAGACGGTCTGGCCTTGCCCGTCTGTGAATTCCTCTAACGTTCTTTCTGAGCATATACACTCGTTTGCATACCAGTAACTTTCATGCACTGCCGAAATCACGACTGGAAGGCTCAATGTACCGGGACGCAACACCAGGCCCGGTGTTACTGGTTTCAGTTTCGGAAACCGGGCCGGGCAGCCAATGTGTCGCCCAAGACTTTGGCGAGTTTAACACGACGAGGGTGTCACGGAAGAAGAGCATCACGAATGTTACTAACTATATCACCAAACCTACACGCGTACCCGCCTCAGAGTAACAGCGTGTATGTGTTTGATGACAGGTGACATCTAGAACTCTATGAGGGGCTTGAATAACCTTTGGCACCCGCATGATCACTCAAACTTTGGAGACTGGGCGTAAGGCGTGTTGCTGGTGAGTATGTACATCTTTTTAAAATTCGGCACTTTGCAAAAACAAAGTGTTTCAAAGTCTCAGTGCAGGTCAGACCAAATAGAAGCTGGGACTCAGTCCCTCACTCGTCTCAGCACGTGGAACTTCTAGGTCGATCTGAACGCAATGCTTCATATGTCCGTATTCTCTATCGACGTGGCACATATATTTCTTGCTTGCGTGTGTCGACACCGCACGCTAGATCTCTGTCGAGGATCATGGTGGACTAACATCTTGTTCGGTCCGAGATCCAGTTGTAGTCTAGAAGTTGGAGCGACTATCCCGGAGTCCTCGTAGGCACATGTCACAATGTTGTTTAAAACGGACTCCATGGTCGGACAAGATATGACGAGGGTAAGTGCTCCTGACCATGGCTTGCTCGCGTGATCTAGGTGGTCACGCAATATTGTTCCTGATTCTACGGGATTGTCCATCTAAGGACACTGCTGCCATTCTATCTCGATCAGCCCCTTGAACTCGAGAATTCAGTCCTGTCACCATGCACAAGTTTGTTGATTGTGGCTATCTCAACTCCACTGTCGGACACATGCTCATCGGGTCTGATTTTCTGTTCGTTTCAGGTTACGATCAGGCTTCAGTCAACCTGACAGAGGGTGATGACCTCGTGAGTTTGGACCCATATGGCGAATGTCTGATCGTGCATTCGGAACATTTTACTGTTCTGTATAAGAGGACCCTCTGCTGCTGGGACATGCGTAGCCCATCTCGTTGGTCTTCTTGATGATGAAATCCTCCTTTGCCTTCGTCGTACTTGCCGTCTCAGGGTATGCCGAAGCTGCAACCTATTCAAGGACTGCCAGTCTCTCTGGGCAGTCGTTCCTTGATGCCTTTTCTTGGGAAACAGCTGCTGACCCCACAAAAGGACGAGTGTTCGTGGCTGTTCTCTGTTCACTAAATTATTTGTCTGATTATATGAGACAGGAATTATGTCAGCGAGTCGACGGCACGATCGGCTGGCTTGTATTCTGTTTCTGGGAACACCGTGACTCTGCGGGCGGATCATACGACTATTGTCAGGCCCTCTGAACCGGGTCGAAAATCCTTCAGGCTGCAGTCGGACAATCAGTACAGCACTCATGTTGCTATGTAGGTGCAACAGTATTTGTTACCTTTCTTGTCTCGTTGAAAAAAATGTTAGTTTCGATATTGGCCACATGCCCGTGGGCTGTGGAACATGGCCGGCTGTCTGTAAGCGACTCGTTTGATTTAGGAGTGCGGCGCGCTTAGATGTTGTCAGGGTTTGTTTTACCACTTTACAGTGAGACATACACTAATGCAGTCTGCATCCGGTCTTGGTTGTATATAGGGTATGTTTATTTGAATTTGGAATTTTGCCCTATGGATTGACACTAATCCCAGGAAGTTGGTTCTAACTGGCCGCATCATGTGAGGGTCGCATGCACTATCCTGAATGATCTAACAGCAATCGCACAGGGAGAGATCGATATTGTTGAAGGCGTCAATGACAGGATCCCCAACAAGTCGACCCTGCACACGAGTCGGAGTAAGTGTTTCGACGGTGTAATTGACGTACTGTTTCTTAACCTCCCGCAGATTGTGCCATGCCATCATCTCGAAGGATGACCGGGTACGCCTTTCACACTGTTTGACCAACCCTGATTCTACTTCATCCATTTCAGAACGAGCACGGATGATAACTGTGATGTCTACGCCACCAATGATAATCTTGGATGCGGAGTTCATTTTGCTGATAGTAACAGCTTTGGACACAACTTTAATATCGCTGGTGGTGGCTGGTAAATTTCTCTGTTTTCTCTACAAGTGTCGTGCAAGATTGCTAATCTGATTAGGTATGCGGTCGAGCGGACTCCCACTGACATTTCGATATACTTTTGGGAGCGAGGCAGTTCATCTGTTCCTTCCGAGGTAAAGTATCCGGGGAACGTAGTCAATCCGAGTACCTGGGTAATTGACTCGTGACGACTCTTGAGGCAAATCACTGATGCTTCAATAAGGGCACGCCTGCGGCCTACTTTCCAGATACGCATTGTGACTTCCCGTCTCATTTTGGACCTATGAACATTATCATCAATCTGGACTTTTGTACGTGGCAACCCGTTTTTTTCTGTCAGTGCTCCACAACTTGACATCTTGTCTTCGGCAGGCGGACAGTGGGCCGGTTCTAGTTTTACCGCAAATGGATGTCCTGGGAACTGTGTCGGTGAGCCCCACGAAGTCGACCTCTATTTTGTGAAAGGAAACTTATTACATATGTGCCCAGACTATGTGAACAACAACCCGTGGGCATTTTCGAGGGCGTTCTTTGAATTCAATGCCTTGAACATTTACGAGTAATTCTATGACTCCCTAACGATTTTCTTTTCTTCTATTTTTATCCTGATACGAAGGTCTAAGGAACGAACCCTATGGTCCGGAGATCGGCCCGTTGTACTTGTAAATACGACAATTTCAGCCATTATATCGGATCTTTTCTTCAGTCTAATCACCATTTTCGACTGCAGGATATACTCCTCCTTTTCCCCTCACAGTCGATGTAGCATATGTAAGTAGCCAAGCTATGTAAGACTTATCCTTTGGTGTTCAAGAACAGCAATCGAATGGAAAATCAATCTACATAAGCCGGTAGTGTCAGCTATTTGCGGTTTTCTCTCCTACTATTGACAGATCGTGCCCCGCGATAGTGTTACATACTACAACATGAAAGAAACCCGGGCAGTACATGCCACGTCGTATTTGCTGCGATGACAGGCACGACAGGGCACGACAGGGCACGACAAGGCAAGTCCTTGTCATTCCCCGCGTGGGGTTGCCCGACATTCCTACATCCCGTGATCATCTCAGTCACGATGAGAGCGCAAGTGAGGAATACGTGAACTGGGGTAAGTGTGGAGGTGGAGTAGGCTAATTAATTATGTAAATAGCCGATGTCGTGGTCTAGGCACATAAGCTCGCCTGACATCGCCATCCTGTTGCCAATGTTGCAGTGCGATCACATTCTCGTTGAACACTTTCAATGGTCGCACCTCGAGTCTCATTGTCCATTTGCTAGTTTCGTATGGCGATTCGATCGCTCGTCGCCGTGTGGATCATAATGTCGTGACAATATTTACGGGTACAAGAGATGTCTGCCAGCCGTTCTCGCTGTGCAGTCGCCGCTATGACTATGCACAAGTCTTTTCTCCAGGCTTTGCATGCTCTTCCAAACCTCCAGGTGTTTAGCCTTACGCTCGCTCGTCGACCGACGCTCTCTCACATTCCGGACGAATTTTTGCTCGCTCCTGTATTTTCCGGACCACATCTCTCTGTATACTAGCATCGCGCAACGATCTGTGAGACAGAATTTCCTTCTCATTCACCCTTAATTCTCTGCTTGACTCAGAGCCGTCACACCGCCATGAACAGCCTACTGGGTGGTATGTATCACTTACTGATTTGATAATCAACATTCGTACTAGGATTGATATATGATGCGTGTATGTTGGATTGATGCTTTACATTATCAGAGTCTCAAAGCGGCGCACCCCCAAGCTCTCCACATCATGATATTATATAAGAACAACATAGCCTATCCACTACAGAGAATAGAGTGAGACCCAAGCATTTCAGTCAACTGTCTACTGAACGACGATACGCGTCGCTGGTTGTTCGGGAGAGGACTTTGGGAACGTGATCGTCAAGACGCCGTTCTCCATCTTGGCCTTGACATCCTCAGGCTGACACGTTGCATTAGTATCGACACATCGAAGTGAGGAAAGGATCATGAATTCACCTTTGTCCCCAAAGGAAGTTGCAATGTCCGAGAGAATTTCCCGGTACGGCGTTCACGAACGACATGGCTCTTCTCTTCTCCAGATTCTGGAGAAGATAACTCGCCAGAGACAGTGAGACGGTTCTGGTGAACGTTGATGGTGACGTTGTCTGATGTCAAGCCGGGGAGCTCGAACGTTGCTGTCACGGTATTAGTGTCCTTGGACTCGTAGAGGTCCAATCTAGAAGTCAGGGTTCAGTACAGATCAAGATATACAGGAAATGATAGATTACCTTGGACGGTGGTGTCGCGATGCCGTGCACTTGGACTCCGTGGAGGGAGCGCACGCAACGGGACAGACTCGAGCTGCGACAGCGTCATCAAAGAGACGCTCAAACTCGGCAATGGGGTCGTAGTAGAGAAACATTTGTGAAGGTTGAAAATTGGGAGGTGTGGAGATGATGCCTGTAGTAGTGGACGTTGTTGAACGAGTTCTGAAAGAATTTATGATGAGAAGACATCCGTGGACGGCCCCCTTTTTATATGTCTCGACAGTTCATCTATAATGTTCTGGATCAAAGGAGAGTACTACATCTGCTTGGGCGCTGGGGAGTTCCATCATTCTGTAGCACACCCTGGATGCTTCAGTAACGTTCGGGATCATTCGAAGGTCGTGAGTCTCTTTTTGGAAGGCAAGCATTGTTGACATCTATTTTGAAAATAACGAAATGGTGAGCCTGTCGGGGTCACGAGTAATGTTGGAAACACTTTACTAGGTCGTGAAACACCAATACCAATACTATGCCGTGCTGTTCTCTCTCAGTCTCTTGAAATACTAACTCATCGTTTCCATGATTAGATAACATCACCCACATTCTAACTTTCGAGGACCGAGGACTTGATCCAAAACTTGGGTCAAAGTAACGTGAGTGACCTGCCAGTAAAGTGTTATATGCAGACTCAATTCCGAGGCTGTGTTTGATAAGGATTACCATCTCATAAGCACGCGTCATGACATGCAAAGATCGACATGCGTTGCAAGTGCAGTGCCGTTCTCGGGCCATCGTTCATCCTGCGTCAAATGGGCTACATCACAAATGAATGGCCCGCGTATAGATTCTGGTATAGCCCTTTAAAACATGTATCAAGTTCGACCCAGGCATGCAGCTTACGTGCTCTTTCTCCAAGTGGCAGAATTAAAGCAGGATCCCGAGGACTTGTTGGATAAGGTGGGTCTTCTTTTTTTTCCGAGAAGACAAACGGCTTGAACCCTATGATGGAGGGTTTGTCTGAGTCTCTGCATCGCATGTTCCCACTTTGGACGGATATTGTCAAGATGATAGCCCTGGTCGAGGCTGGCATCGCGTACTTGGCTACTCGAGACAACATCCGGCAAGCAAGC
>JBBPUB010000359.1:0-16636 GCA_038094415.1 Xerocomus alliaceus
AGTCCATTAGGACCAAACAAGTACAAGCCAAGCTCGGCCGTACAAGCCGAATATAGAGTAATCAATGTGGTTACTCCACTAATCTATTAGCTTATACAACACATTCAGTAGCATAGTATATCAGTACAAGCTGTACTTAGGGGATAGCAGTTCCAATCTTACACTCGCACCCCATCATCTCTTGTGTGCAATAATCCCAGTCTCTGTGCATCACTTGCTACAAGGGCCATGCATCAAGGTGAATGGGTTGTCTGTGACCAAAATTGATGATTGTGATCTTTGAAACAGCAGAACCCTAGGGGAACTTGAACCAGTCCTACTACAATACTACTTTAGTAAAGGATATAAGGGAGTACTAACTTGCTGTGGTGAGCAGAGAGTTGAGGTGGGCTTGAGGCTTAGTAGTCAAGTTCTGGAGCAAACCAAGAGACTAGACTGGAAATCTACCCAGCATTGTCCTTGGGGTTTATATACTACTAGAGTATTTGTACATGTTTGTCTAACCCTAATATCTGATTGGGATATATGCTGTGTATCTATGTTAAGATTGGTCACTCTGGTCCTCCGGAAGGAAGTCCATGGGCACAGGAGTAGGAGTGGAGTTGAAACGGCAGAACCTGCGAGGGAACTTGAACCGGCTCTACTACAACTATCAGCTAAAAGAAATAAGAGACTACTAACTCATTCTGTTGAGGAAAGAGTTGAGGTGGCGAAATGGGCTTAGTAGTCAAGTTCTGGAGAAAACCAAGAGACTAGACTGGGAATCTACCCAGCGTTGTCCTTGGGGTTTATATACTACTATACTATTTGTACATGTTTGTCTAACCCTAATGCCTGATTAGGTAGAATGCTATGCCTACACAGTAGAGCAGTGACTAAGGTAAGAGTCCTGGTTGTAGCTATCCAATAGCAATAAAGGTGTACCATAGCCTCTAGGGCTGAGGGGAACGGAAATGAATAACACCTTTGATACTGTGGGTGGCAGATCAAATGGAAGAGAAGCCACAGCAGTGGTAATGAACTGGGCTGTGCCATAGCCATGCACAGCATGGAAATGAAAAGAATCACTCGGTGATTAAAAGGGTGTTTGCCACACGTGTTAGAAGGAACACGGTAATGACCATGTCAAAGAATAGCCAAATGGAGATAGATCTGATCAGGAAGAAGAGCAGAAGATAAGCATGATCAGATTAGTCATGAAATAATAAGATAAGATCAAGCAAAAAGTATATGCTAAGTCTGTTGCGATGAAGAGTCTACTAGAGACCGTATTCGAGACGGCAAGGATCGTCACACTACCCCCTGCTTAAAGGTCATTGTCCAAATGATTAAAGGGAAGATGATGAGTCGCAATAGTGGTAATATTTTCAGGATGTTTCTGAAAAAGGAAAAGAAACTGATTGGGTTCAATGGTAAGGGCTCGTGGAGCCAAAGGATGTTGTTTATAGAAGTCAGATATAGCCTTTTTGGCATTAGTGAGGTTGGAGTGTGGCTCCCAAGTTCGTTCAGTTTTGTCATATCCTTTCCAGTGCACTAGATATTCCAGTTGGCGCTGCCGATATCTGCTGTCCACAATGAAATCAACTTCCCACTCGTTATCTTGATCCTCTGTAACTTTAACAGGACCAGGCTGCTCAACAGGCTGACCTTCTAGGCATTCCTTGTAAGGTTTAATGTGAGAGATATTCACAACAGGATGGATCCTCATGGACCAGGGAAGCTTAAGTTCCACTGCATTGGTTCCCATCATTTTGGTAATGGTAAATGGTCCAAGCCATCTTTCAGAAAGTTTCTTTGAAGCACGCGTGAGTTTAAGGTTTTCTGTGGATAGCCAAACCTGTTGGCCCATGTTGTATCCAGGGGAATTACTGCAAGATTGATCTGCATACTTCTTCTGATGTGCCTGAGCCACTTTCATATTCTGCTGTACTTGATCAAACATGGCAGCCATTTCATCAGTAAATCTTACTGCAGCGGGAGCTTTGTCCATCTTAATCGGTTCTATTCCCATTCGGGGATGATATGAATGCGTGACTTCAAAAGGGGTCTTCTTTGTAGAAGCATGTTGTTTGGAATTAATGGAAAACTGGGCAATGGCAAGCCAATCTGCCCATTGATCTTGTTTTTCAGAACAAAAGATTCTCAAAAACTTCTGAACTTCTTTATTAACAATCTCGGATTGTCCATCCATTTGAGGATGAAATGCAGTACTGAGCTTGGTTTCAATAGATAGGGCTTTGTTGATTTCTGTCATTACTTGCGCCACAAATTGTGGTCCTTGATCTGAAACTATAGATAATGGAAGACCGTGATGCTTCCATACATGGTTAAGGAAAAGTCGTGCTGTATCCAGGGCACTGCACTGCTTGGTACATGAAATGAGTTCAACTTCCTTCGAAAATTGATCTATGACTGTGAGAATAGCATCATAAGATCTAGACCTTGGTAGATCTGTGATGAAATCTGTGGAAATATGACTCCAGGGTCTTTCCAGAATAGGAAGGGATTGTAATAACCCACTAGGGGCTTTATTTGTTCCTTTGAAGCGTTGACATCATTCACAATGAGCGACGTATTCTTGTACAAATGTGGATATTCTGGGCCACCAGAAAAATCTGGAAATCAATTCCAATGTTTTTTCATATCCAGGGTGACCTGCGATGGGTGAATCATGATATAATCTGAGAATGTCCATCTTAATCAGGGCAGAATCTGGTACATATATGTGGCCTTGCAGATCATGCAACAAGCCATCTTCTCCTTCGAGTAAAAAGTGCTTTTTGCTGAGATATATGGTATCTTTCTCTGTTAACTTGCAAAGTTCGTTGAATATAGATTTATTAAGTCGTTTGCCTTCATCGGAGATGAGAATAGGAGTATCTTGCTCCATAGATCCAATCTGCTCTGGCAGTATTACCAATACTCCTTTATTATCTTGATCTATGCTGATAGCGTGGTCTTCTCTTCTAGAGAGTGCATTGGCTTTTCCCATAGTAGCTCTGGGTTTATAAATCCATTTCAGATTAAATCTAGATAAGTATTGCGCCCATCTAGCTTGTCTTCGATTAAGATCTTGCCTTGTCTGATACCATTGAAGATTCTGGTGATCATTCCAGACTTCCACTGGAAATCTAGCTCCTTCGAGGTAATGTCTCCATTCTTCCAAAGATCTTATGACTGAGAGCATTTTTTTATCAGAGATGGGATAATTCTGTTCTGCTGGTTGCATACTGTGAGAAGCGTAAGCAACAGGGTGCCATTTATCATCCTTTTTTATAGAGAGCACAGCTCCTGTGGCATAGTCTGAAGCATTGGCTTCTAAATGGAATTCGCAATCTATATTGGGATAGGCTAAAACTGAAGCCATAATGAATGAGTTTTTAAGCATTTCAAATGCCTTCTGCTGAGATATTCCCCATTCAAATGGAGTTTCTTTCTTTAAGAGATCATTAAGTGGTCTAGCCATTTGAAAGAAGTCAAGAATGAAGCGATGATAGAAGTTGGCCAATCCTAGAAAGCTTCTAACTCCTTTGACGTTTGCAGGAATGGGTCATTGAGTTATTGCCTCTACCTTCTTTGGGTCCATAGAAATGCCATTCTTTCCCACAATCATGCCAAGAAAATCTACTTCAGTGACACAAAAGCGACATTTGGGGGCTTTTACAAAGAGGTCATTCTCCTTTAAGCGTCTTAATACTTCCAGCACGATTTGATCGTGTTCTGCTTGATTCTTGGTCTTAGTGAAGATTAGTAGATCATCAATGTAAACCACCACCACGTCGTCCATATTGGCAAAGATTTCATTCATCATAGCCTGAAATGTGGCAGGGGAGTTGCATAATCTGAAATACATCACTAAGGGTTCATATGCTCCTTGAAAGCATATGAAAGCAGCTTTCCATTCATCTCCTTCTTTGATGCGCACGTTGTTGTATCCCCACTGTAGGTCCATTTTGGTGAATAACTTGGCATCTTTCAACTTGTCTACAAGCTGAGAAATCAATGGAAGGGGGTAATTGTTCTTGATGGTCTTTTTATTGAGATATCGGTAATCCTGTACCATTTGTTTACCACCATCTTTTTTTGGAATAAAGAATACAGGGGATGTTTGCGGTGATTTAGAGGGACGAATATAGCCTTTCTGCATCTGTTCATCTAGGAATGCAGTAACTTCTTCTTGTTCGTCTATGGATAAAGGAATAATCCTTCCTTTTTGGGGTTTAAAGTCCTCTTGCAATTCAATTGCGTGATCCCAAGGTTTCCATAAAGGCATCTGCTTGGAATCCTTCTTGGAGAACACCATAAGATAATCATGATATTCTTTAGAGACTATTTGTTCTGGGGGAATCTCTTTCGGTTGCACTCGTTCTAAAACTTTCTCTTGTTCGTTATTCCTTTCTAAGGAATTTATCCAATGATACACGTTATAGCTTTGGTCTAGCTGTTCTTTTTGAAGCATCTGTAAAAACTTGCTCAGGGTGGAATCACCTTGTTGGAGATTTCGACAGTGTTGGGGACATCTCATCAATCTAACCGATCCAGTTGTCCAATCTATATCGGGGTTGTGGCACTGTAACCACTCATATCCCAAAATAAATTCAAACTTTCCTAAATCAGTGACCTCTGCTGTCAATTTCTCATGATGACCTTCATATTCCATAACAAGCTGACAGTTATGCATTATCTTTCCAGCAGCATTAAGGGTACCATCGGCATTGTACACTGCTATAGGATGTCTTAAAGGGGTTAAAGGTAGATGAAGACGCTGTGCAAAACTTTGATCAATGAAGATCGTGTTTGCTCCAGAGTCTAGGAGAGCGGATGTTTTGGTAAAAGGTATATTTAATTTTGGGGTAATCTTTATTGGAAGCACTATATCCTTCTGGGGATTTAGCATCCTTAAGAAATGAAATTCTTCCTCTTTGGAATCGGGTATCAGATCGTCAAGATCTGCCTCTGTTAAATCTGGGTACATTGTGTGAACATTGTGTTGTTTCTGTTCAGGGGTGGGAGTAGAAGTTTCCATACTTCTTATCTCCACTACTTCTAGGAAAACTTTCTCTTTCTTGGTTATATGTGAATCAAGCACCGGCATTTCGTCCTGGCCAAGCTCATCATCTAGATGAGACCCACATGATGGCAAAGATAAAGTTTCTTCTATTTCCAGAATAGCATAATGATTCAGGCTTCCTCCTTTCCCAGATTCCAGGGGTTGCCCTAATCTTTTCCCTTTTTGAAAAGTGTTTCGTAATCCTGGAACCAGGCACGAGCTTTGTCGAAACCCATTCCTGCAATAGACTTACTCCAATCTTGTTCCTTTCCTTTATTGGGTTTATTGAATGGGACTTCTTCTGCCGAGTTCATTTCTCGGATATTTCAGGAGGGCCGTCCCACAGCACACCATTTAGCATGTCCTCCACCAAGGAACTTACACTTTTCACATGCCTTTTTAGGCTTAGAGCACTTCAATGCTATGTGGGGTCCCTGACAATTGAAACATTTTAGGGGTCTAGACCCTTGTCCTTTTTGGATAGCATCTATGTCCATGGCGTTTGGATCTTTTGCAGGTCTAGAGATTCGATCGGCAGTTCCTTGCTGGATGAATCCTAATAACTCCTGTCTTTCTCCATATTCTTTGACTTTGGCCATGAAGGTGGCGCATTCTTTGTATCGACCATCTCTTAAGAAGAGATATTTGACCATATCTTGATTCATGTTTCTTTCCATGATCTGTAAGATACGATCTCCATCATATTTAGCTGTTGCTAGATAATTTTCCAGCTTAATAAGGTATTGGACTACCGTCATCTTATTGGTTTGTTTCAGATTTTCGATCTGTCATCTAGCCCATTCTTTTTCATTGGTTAAGTGGAAATGAAGTTCTATGAGCTTCTTGAATTCGGGCCAATCTGTTTCATCCCCTTTTAGGATTTTATTCAGATGAGCACAGGCAAATGCTCCTGCATCGCCTTTCGTCATTTGGGATAGTATGGCCTTAACTCCGGCTTCTCCATGGAGCACACCAATGTTTTCTTGGCGCCATACTTGAGCTTTTGTCCACCATTCTTTGAATTTTCTTCCCCTTGTACCATCATACTCTCCTGGATCTGCTACTATCTTTGTGATTCTAGCACCTCCACTAGAGGAAGGGCCAGCTTTGACTTGCTCCTCCATTTCTTCTACATCTTCTCGCAGTTTTCTGTTTTCACGTAGTATTTGTTCCATAGCCTGGCTATGTATATCAAGATATTCTTTGAGATGAATTCCTAACTGGAATAACTCATTTTTTGAAGATCTGGCAAGCACATCAAGCACCTGAGCTAGGTGTTCAGGTAATGCCATAATTGCTTAATCAAAGGTGGCGATAGTGGCGTTGTCATCTTCCCAATCTGATCTAACTAATTCGGGAATGTGCCAGTTGTTCTCGTTAAACCAACCTCTGCAATATCTCCAATTGTCTCCAAAGGCTTTAGTCGGGCTTACTATGCTGAAGCTTATTCCAAAAGGGTTTTCTTTGGTCTTATAGACATGTACTACTGCAAGTATGGGTGCATTTCTTTCAACAACGAGTTTTATGATCCAGCAAGTAATGAGGGTGCAAACAAGGAAAAGTCCAATACAAGTGGTGAGGATGAGCTCAAACGTTGAGATCATCTAGCACTGGTGAGGGTTACGATGAAGGCCTTTGCCGAAAATCCAACCATCTGAGGTGGTGTTTGTTGCAGGAACTACTCCTATAAAGGCGGAGTAAGGGGTGCGAAAAGTTCTGCTTTGGTTTCCTACAAAGAGGATTGGGACTTGTGAATCTGTTGAGTACTTTGCGATCCACCTAAGGAAATAGATTGTAATGATGTAAAAGATCAGACTGAATGAGAGAAGGATGACGATCAATTGCATTCAGTACTTGTATGATCGTGCAGGGATATTTTGTAAACTAATCCTGCTTCCTCTTTCTATTTCTCTTTTGATCTCCTGCTGGTATTGCCTGTGTTGCCTTTTCTTAGGCAGTGGCGGTACTGCAGGTGCTTCTTCAAACTCGTACTCCAACCAGCCTTCTGATCTTCTTCTTTTTGGAAGATTAAAGGTTTGACTATAGAAATCAGCCTGTACTATCAAAGCTAAAGTGTAAAATCCCCTCTCTTCTTCTGAGGGCAGTCTCTGCAGAGGTAACTGATCTGCATCGTCTATAACACTTGGACCTGGGCTGCAGTCATTGGGGTCGGGGGTAGGTGGAAGGAGGAGGTCTGGGGACTCGGACTCTCTCTCAAACTTCGTATGGGCAGATAGAATAAGGGGGATGACTATGTCCTCGTCCTTCGTGTCGGTGATCGGCGATGTACTGTCTTCGAAACTGATCTCTTGTCTCAGATCTCCTGCGATCATATCTCTTACGATCGAGACCTGTCGGGGGAAGCCAGGTAAAGAAGCCTCTAATTCTTTTAAAAAGGCTGTGGCCAGCGACTCAGATTTGTTCCCACCCTCTGGGACCTGAGCGGCCTGTTCTTGCTCTTCTCTCGGCTCTGCCTGTTGGCGACCGACAATGAAGGGACGAAGGGAGTGGTGGAACTGGGGGAAGGACACTAGCACTTGTTAGTACTGGTCCTGTAGTAGAGGGGGTCACTAGAAAGAATGAGAGTCTAGTCTAATGAAACAGCAGAACCTGCAAGGGAACTTGAACTGGCTCTACTACAACTATCAGCTAAAAGAAATAAGAGACTACTAACTCGTTCTATTGAGGAAAGAGTTGAGGTGGCGAAGTGGGCTTAGTAGTCAAGTTCTGGAGAAAACCAAGAGACTAGACTGGGGATCTACCCAGTGTTGTCCTTGGGGTTTATATACTACTATACTATTTGTACATGTTTGTCTAACCCTAATGCCTGATTAGGTAGAATGCTATGCCTACACAGTAGGGTGGCAACTAAGGTAAGAGTCCATGTTGTAGCTATCCAATAGCAATAAAGGCATACCATAGCCTCTAGGATTGAGGGTATTGGAAATGAATAACACATTTGATACTGTGGGTGGCAGATCAAATGAAAGAGAAGCTGCAGCAGCAGTAATGAACAGGGCTGTGTCATAGCCATGCACAGCACGGAAATGAAAAGAACTACACGGTGATTAAAAGGGCGTTTGCTACACGTGTTAGAAGGTCAGAAGAAACACAGTAATGACCATGTCAAAGAATAGCCAAATGGAGATAGATCTGATCAGGAAGAAGAGCAGAAGATAAGCATGATCAGATTAGTCATGAAATGATAAGATAAGATCAAGCAAAAAGTATACACTAAGTCCGTTGTGATGAAGAGTCTACTAGAGACTGTATACAAGACGGCAAGGATCATCACAGTTGGATGTGGAGTTCTGGAGTAGGAACAGCATATGACAATCTACAACTAAGATAAGAGTCCATGTTGTAGCTATCCAATAGTGATAAAAGTGTACCACAGCCTCTAGAGCTGAGGGGAGTGGAAATAAATAACACATTTGATACTGCAGGTGGCAGATCAAATGGAAGAGAAGCCACAGCAGTGGTAATTAAGTAGGCTGTACCATAGCCATGCATAGCACAGAAATGAAAAGAATCACATGGTGATTAAAAGGATGTTGAAATGGCTGAATCCCCTAAGGTGAACTTGAACTGGCTCTACTACTACTTATCAGCTAAAAGGAGAAGGAAGTACTAACTCGCTATGATTAGTAGAGAGTTTGAGGAAGACTTGAGGCTTAGTAGTTGAGTTCAGATGAAGACCAAGAGACTAGACTAGAGATCTACCCAGTGTCATCCTTGGGATTTATATACTACTATACTATTTATACATGTGTGTCTAACCATAATACCTGATTCAGTAGAATGCTATGCCTATGCAGTAGAGATGCAACTAAGGTAAGAGTCCATGCTGTAGCTATCCAATAGTGGTAAAGGTGCACCATAGCCTTTAGGGCTGAGGGTAACAGGAATGAGTAATATGTTTGATACTGCAGGTGGCAGATCAAATGAAAGAGAAGCTGCAGCAGCAGTAATGAACTGGGCTGTGCCATATCCATGCACAGTATGGAAATGAAAAGAATCACTCAGTGATTAAAAAAGTGTTGGCTACACATGGTAGAAGTCTAGAAGGACATGGTAATGACCATGGCAAGAAATAGCCAAATGGAGATAGATCTGATCAGAAAGAAGAACAGAAGATAAGTGTGATCAGATTAGTCATGAAATGATAAGATAAGATCAAGCAAAAAGTATTTGCTAAGTCTACTATGATGAAGAGTCTACCAGAGACCATATACAAGATAGCAAGGATTGTCACAGGCATTGGCTACATGTGTTAGAAGATTAGAAAGACATGGTGATTATCATGTGAAGGAATAGCCAAAAAGGATTCAGATCTAATTGGGAAGAAGAGCAGAAGGTAAGCATGATCAGATAAGAGGAAAAAGATAAGATAAGATCTATGAAAAAGTATATGCTGAGTCCATTGCAATGAAGAGTCAATCAAAGACCATATATGATATGGCAAGGATTGTCACACTACCCCCCTCCTAAAGATCATTGTCCAAATGATCAAAGGGAAGGTGATGAGGAGCAACTTCAGTGACATTTTCAGAACATTTCTGAAATAGAAAAAGGAACTGTTTAGGATCAATGGTAAGGGCTCTCGGAGCTGAGGGGTAATTGTGATAGAAGTCAAAAATAGCCTCTTTGACATTAGTAAGGTTGAAGCATGGCTCCCAAGTTCATTTCATTTCATCATATTTCTTCCAGTGTACCAGATATTCCAGCTGGCATTACTGGTATCTGCTGTCCACTATGAAATCCACTTCCCATTCATTGTTTCTATCTTTCATAACCTTAACAGGTCCAGGTTGATCAACAGGTTGTCCTTCAAGGCATTCCTTGTAAGGTTTGATATAGGAGATATTAACAACCAGATGAATTCTCATTGAGTGAGGGAGTTTCAATTCTACTACATTGGTTCCCATTAACTTGGTTATTATGAATGGTTCCAGCCATCTTTTGGATAGCTTCTTTGATGCATGAGTCAGTTTGAGATTCTCTGTGAATAGCCACACTTGTTGGTTGATGATGTATTCTGAAGTAGCACTGCATGATTGATTAGTGTATTTCTTTTGATGTGCCTGGGCTGCTTTCATATTTTGTTTTACTTGATCTAGGGTTGCAGCCATTTTTGTTGCAAATCTAATGGCAGTGAAAGCTTTATCTGTTTTTGGAGGTTCTATTCCCATTTGAGGGTTATATGACTTCGTGACTTCAAAGGGTGCTTTCCTAGTAGAGGTATGCTGTTTTGAATTGATGGAAAATTGTGCAATAGCTAACCAATCTGCCTATTGATCTTGTTTTTCTGAGCAGAAGATACATAAGAACTTCTGAACTTCCTTATTGACAATCTCAGATTGACCATCAGTTTGGGGATGAAAGGCTGTGCTAAGTTTGATATTGATCTTTAAAGATTGATTAATTTCCATTATTACTTGCGCTACAAATTGAGGGCCTCAATTAGAAACAATGGATGATGGAAGTCCATGATGCTTCCATACATGATTCAGGAATAGTTTTGCCATGTCCAGAGCACTGCATTGTTTAGTACAGAAGATAAGTTCTACTTCTTTTGAGAATTGATCTATGACTGTGAGGATTGCATCAAGGGATCAAGATTTAGGAAGATCTGTGATAAAATCTGCAGAGATATGACTTCAAGGGGTTTCAGAAATAGGTAATGGTATTAATAGTCCTCTGGGGTGTTGATTACTTCCCTTGAATCTTTGACATCTTTCACAGTGACTAACATAGTTGTGGACATAGGTGGAAATCCCAGGCCACCAATAGAATCTAGAGATCAATTCTAATGTTTTTTCATGTCCAGCATGATCAGTGATAGGAGAATCATGAAACATTTGTAGAATGTCCATTTTGATTAGAGCAGAATCAGAGATGAAAATGTGGTGTCAGGGGTCATGTAGGAGGCCATCTTCTTCTTTGATTAGAATATATTTTTGGCTAAAATAGATGGTGTTCTTCTCAGTGAGCTTACAAAGCTCATTAAATATGACTTTATTGAGTTGTTTGCCTTCATCAGAGATGAGAAGTGGAGTGTCTATCTCCATCTGTCCAATCTACTCTGGTAGAATTACTAGAATTCCCTTATTGTCATCTTTTATTCCAATAGTGTGATCTTCTCTTCTGGAGAGAGTGTCTGCTTTTCCCATGGTTGCACCTGGCTTATGAATCCATTTCAGATTAAATCTTGACAAATACTGGGCCCATCAGGCTTGTCTTTGATTAAGATCTTGTCTTGTTTGATACCATTGGAGGTTTTGATGATCATTCCAGACTTCTATAGGATGTCTAGCTCCTTTGAGATAATGTCTCCATTCCTCCAATGCTCTGATTACAGTCAACATTTCTTTGTCAGAAATGGGGTAATTGTGTTCAGCAGGTTGCATGAATATGCCACAGGATGCCATTTATCTTCTTTCTTCACAGAGAGCATGCTCTGGTGGTATAGTCCAATGCATCTGCTTCTAGGCAAAATTCACAATCTATATTGGGATAGGCTAACACTGGGGCTGTTACAAAAGCAGTTTTGAGCATCTCAAATGCTTCTTGTTGTTGTGTTTTTCCCCATTCAAATGGAGTTTCCTTCTTTAGCAAATTGTTAAGTGGTCTAGCCACTTGAGAAAAATTGGAAATGAAGTGCTGGTAAAAGTTGGTGAGTCTGAGGAAGCTTCTTACTCCTTTCAAATTATTAGGGATGGGCCATTGTATGACAACTTCTATCTTCTTTGGATTCATAGAAATGCCATTCTTTCCCACAATCATGCCTAAGAAGTCAACTTCTGTGACATGAAAGCAGCATTTAGGGGCTTTTACAAAGAGATCATTCTCCATTAATCTCTAAAGTACTTCTTTCACAATTTGATTATGTTCTGCTTGATCTTTGGTTTTCATGAAGATAAGGAGATCATCAATATAAACAATGACTACATCATCCATCTCTATGAAAATTTCATTCATTATTGCTTGAAAGATTGCTGGAGAGTTGCAAAGTCTGAAATACATTAAAAGAGGTTCATATGCTCCTCTGAAGCATACAAAAGTGGCTTTCCATTCATCTCCTTCCTTGATGTGAACATTATTGTATCCCCATTATAGATCTATCTTGATGAATAGTTTAGCATCTTTTAATTTATCAACCAATTGTGATATAAGGGGTAACAGATAATTGTTTTTGATGGTGTGTTCATTTAGATAGTGGTAATCCTATACCATTCTTTTCCCACCATTCTTTTTAGGGATGAAGAATACTAGTGACATTTGAGGAGACTTTGATGGATGAATATAGCCTTTCTGTAACTGTTCATCTAGGAATGCAATGACTTCTTTTTGTTTATTCACCAAAAGTGGAATAATCCTTTCTTTTTTGGATTTGAAATCAGCCTATAACTCAATGGCATGATCCCATGGTTTTCATAAAGACATTCTTTTGGAATTCTTTTTGGAAAATACCATGAGATAATCATGATACTCTTTTGAAACTAACAATTCAGGGGGTGTCTCTTTTGGTTGGACCCATTCTAGAATTTTCTCTTTTTCTAGTAATCTTTCTTGTTTATGAATCCAATGATACACTTGGTATGATTGGTCAAGCTGCTCTTTTCATAGCATTTGTAAAAACTTGCTTGGGGTGGAATCACCTTGTTGAAGATTTCAACAGTGCTGGTGACATCTCATCAATCTAACCTTTCTGGTTGTCCAATCTATTTCTGAATTGTGGCACTGTAACCACTCATATCCCAGAATAAATTCAAACTTTCCCAGATCAGTGACCTCGGCAGTCAATTTCTCATGATGACCTTTATATTCCATGATAAGCTGACAATTATGTGTTATTTTTCTGGCAGCATTCAGGGTTCTGTCAGCATTGTATACTGGTATGGGATGTCTTAACATGGTTAAAGAAAGCTGAAGATACTGCAAATTTTTGATCAATGAAGATTGTGTTTGCACCAGAGTCTAGGAGGGCAGTTGTTTTGGTAAAAGGTATATTGATTTTCAGGGTAATTTTTATGGGTAACACTATATCCTTCTTGGGATTTAGAGTGCATAGAAAATGAAAATCTTCTTCTTTAGTTTCAGGTAGCAATTCATCAAGATCTGTTTCTGTCAGATCCAGATACATGCTTTGTATGTCATGTCATTTTTGATCTGGTTTAGAAGTGGAAGTCTGCATGCTTTTAATCTCCACCACTTCTGGGAATATTATGTTTTCCATATGCAAATCAAGCACCAGTGTATCGTCCCAGCCAAGCTTATTATCTAAATGAGATCCACATGATGGCAAAGATAAGTCTTTTTCTATTTCCAGAATAGAATATCAGTTATGGCTTTCCATCTTCCCAAATATAATGGGTTGCCCTAATCTTTTCCTGATTGGAAGGCAATGGTTTCATAATCTTTGAACCATGCTCATGCTTCATCAAAGTTCATTTCTGCTACAGAACAACTCCAATCTTTTCCTTTCCCTTTGTTGGGAGGAGTTTTAGATAATTCACTCATTTCTTGGATATTTTGGAAAGGGTGTGAAGTAGAACACCATTTGGCATGCCCTCCTCCAAGGAATTTATATTTGTCACATGCTTTTTTGGGTTTTGAACATTTTGAGGCCATGTGTGGTCCTCCACAATTGAAGCATTTCAAAGGCCAATGAATGCCTTGCCCCTTTTGGACTGCATCTATGTTCATGGCATTAGGATCTTGTGGGTGTGAGATTCTTTCAGTGGTGCCTCTTTTGATGAAACCTAAAAGTTCCTGGCATTCTCCATATTCCTTGGCCTTCTGCATGAAGGTGGCACAATTCCTATAGCAACCATCTTTCATGAACAGATATTTGACCATTTCTTGGTTCATATTTCATTCTAAGATTTGTAATACCCAATCTGCATTGTAGTCTACAGTGGATAGGTAGTTTTCAAGTTTTACAAAGTATTGGGCTACTGTCATTTTCTCTCCTTGCTTGAGGTTCTCAATCTATCATTGTGCTCATTCTTTTTCATTAGTAAGGTGGAAATGAAGTTCTACCAACTTCTTAAACTCTAGCCAATCTGTTGTGTTCCCTTTTAGGATCTTATTTAGATGAGCTCAAGCAAAAGCTCCCACATCCCCTTTTGTCATTTGTGAGAGGATGGCTTTTACTCCTGCTTCTCTGTAGAGAGCTCCTATGTTTTTATCTTGCCAAACCTGGGCTTTAGTCCACCATTCCTCAAACTTTCATCCTTATGTACCATTATATTCCCCTGGATCAGCAACAATCTTGGTGATGTGAGTGGAGGATCCCAACTTTGGATTGGCTTTTACTTGTTCCTCCATTTGCTCTAATTCTTCTTGCATCCTTTTGTTATCCTGTATGATTTTATTCATAGCATGATCTTGTACACTGAGATAGTCTTTTAAATGAATCCCTAACTGGAATAATTTGTTTTTTGATGAATTAGCTAATACATCCAGCACATTGGATAGATATTTGGGTAATGACATTGTGGCTTAGTCAAAAGTGGCGATTGTTATGTTGTCTTCTTCTAAGGGGTCCCTTCTTGAAATGTGCCAATCGTTTTCATTATACCAATCTCCACAGTATCTTCAATTGTCTTCAGAGGCTTTTGTAGGGCTTATGATGCTGAAACTTATTCTAAAGGGATTTTCTTTGGTTTTGTATATGTGGACTATGGCAAGTATGGGGGCGTTTCTTTCTATAACAAGCTTGATAATCCAACAAAGTACTCCTATGAGCACCAAGAAGATTCTGACAATGGTGGCTAAAATGATTTCAAAGATCATCTAATATTTGTTACAGTCATTTTGCTGTAAACCTTTTCCAAAGACCCAACCATCTGAGGTGGTCTTGATTGTGGGAACTACTCCGATAAATGCGGAATAGGGTGTTCATAATGTTCTTAACTGATTTCCTACAAAGAGAATCAGGACTTGAGAATCTGTTGTGTACTTAGCAATCCACTTGAGAAAGTAGAGCATTATCAAATAGAAAATCAGGCAAAAGAAGAGAAGAGTGACAATTAATTGCATTCAATACTTGTAACTCTCCACTAGTATATCTCTAAGCCTTATCCAACTTCCTCTTTCTATTCCCCTCTTTATTTCCTACTGATATTGCCTTCACTGTCTTTTCCTTGGCAGAGCTGGAGCTTCTTCAAATTCATAAATAGACCACCCTGAGAGTGATCTGCAGTGGGGGAGGTTGAAAGTCCAGCTATAGAAACTGGCCTATATCATTAAAGCTAAAGTGAAAAATCCCCTCTCTTCTTCTGAGAGCAGCTGATGCAGAGATGACCAATCTCTGTCTATAATACTAGGACCCAGACTGCAATTGTTTAAATCGGGGATAGGGGTAGATGGAAGGAGGAGGTCTGGACTGTCTGGGTCAGGCTCTAACTTCATAAGGTTGGATAGTGTAAGGGGGACAACTATGTTCTCATCCTTCATTTTTGTGATCAGCAATGTACTCTCTTCATAGCTGATCTCTAATCTCAGTTCTCCTTCAATCATATCTCTAATAATTGAGACCTGTCAGGGGAAGCCTGGTAAAGAACCTTCTAGTTCTCTTAAGAAGGTGGTGGTAGGTAACTCTGATTTGTTTCCACCCTCTGGGACCTGGGTGGCCGACTCTTGCTCTTCTCTTGGCTCTGCCCATTGGCAACCAATGATGAAAGGATGAAGGGAGTGGTGGAACTGGATGGGCACTAGTGCTCATTAGTACCTATGTGGCTGTAGTAGAAGGGGTCACTAGAAAGAGAGTCTAGTCTAATAAAATGGCAGAACCCTAGGGGAACTTGAACCAGTTCTACTACAATACTACTTTAGTAAAGGATATAAGGGAGTACTAACTTGCTATGGTGAGCAGAGAGTTGAGGTGGGCTTGAGGCTTAGTAGTCAAGTTTTGGAGCAAACCAAGAGACTAGACTGGGAATCTACCCAGCATCATCCTTGGGGTTTATATACTACTAGAGTATTTGTACATGTTTGTCTAACCCTAATACCTAATTGGGATATATACTATGTATTTATGACTAAGGTAAGAGTCCATGTTGTAGCTATCCAATAGTGATAAAAGTGTACCACAGTCTCTAGGGCTAAGGGAAGTGGAAATAAATGACACATTTGATACTGCAGGTGGCAGATCAAATGAAAGAGAAGCCATAGCAGTGGTAATTAAGTAGGCTGTGCCATAGCCATGCATAGCATAGAAATGAAAAGAATCATGCAGTGATTAAAAGGGCATTGGCTACATGTGTTAGAAGATCAGAAAGACACAGTGATTACCATGTGAAGGAATAGCCAAAAAGGGTTCAGATCTAATTGGAAAAAAGAGCAGAAGGTAAGCATGATCAGATAAGAGGAAAAAGATAAGATAAGATCTATGAAAAAGTATATGCTGAGTCTGTTGTGATGAAGAGTTGACCAAAGACCATATACAATACGGCAAGGATCATCACAGTCTTACTCTCCTTGAGCCCCTTTGCACCCTTATTAGCACTATCTTTCAAGGTGACAATTACATCAGCTTGATCTTGCTTGGTCTGGATGTGGTTATGATCAAGATACAAG
>JBBPUB010000360.1:0-16622 GCA_038094415.1 Xerocomus alliaceus
CATCTACAAACATAAACAATCAACCATATTCAGGTTGAGCACTGCTTATACTCTAAAAGGTAAAAATGCATAATCAATCACTATAACACTATGTATCCAGTCATTGTGCAATCAATAACTGTAACAACATATTTGCTTAATTGAAAGTGGCAACAGTTGCATTATCATCTTCAGATGGTTCTCTTCTGAAAATATTCTAGTTATTTCAATCATTTTCATTATACCAACCTTTGCGATATCTCCAATTGTCTCTAGAGGCTTTAGTGGAGCTTATGATGCCAAAACTTATTCTGAAAGGATTTTCTTCTGTTTTGTAGACATGGACAACAGCAAGTATAGGGGTGTTTCTTTTAACAATGAGCTTGATAATCCAACAAAGTACTTCTATAAGCACTAAAAAGATTGTGACAATAGTGGCTAAGATGATTTCAAAGATCATCTAGTAGCAGTTGCAGGTGTGTGGTTGTTGCAATTCTTCTCCAAAGATCCAACCATCTGAGGTGGCCTTGGTAGCAGGGACTACTCCAATGAATGTGATGTAGGGTGATCATAAAGTCTTTGATTGGTTTTCTACAAAGAGGATCAGGACTTGTGAATCTGTGGTGTATTTAGTGATTCACTTTAGGAAGTAAAGCATTATTAGGTAAAAGTTCAGGCAGAGGATAATGAGAGTGACAATTATTTGCATTTAATTAATACTTGTAACTCTTTAGCGGAATGTCTCTTAACCTAATCTGACTTCCTCTTTCTATTCCCCTCTTTATCTTCTGTTGGTATTGCCTCTGCTGTCTTTTTTGGGGCAGGGCTGGAGCTTCTTCAAATTCATAATGAGACCACTCTGATAGTAATCTCCAGCAGAAAAGGTTGAAAGTCTGGCTATAGAAACCAGCCTGTACTATCAAAGCTAAAGTGAAAAATCCCCTCTCTTCTTCTGAGGGCAGCTGATGCAGTGAGGACTGACTGGCATCTACAATACTTGGTCCAGGACTGCAATTGTTCAGGTTTGGAGTAGGCGGTGGAAGGAGGTTGGGGGACTCTGACTAAAACAGCAGAACCTGATAGGGGGACTTAAAACCAGTTCTACTATGAAACTACTTTAGTAAAAAGATAAGAGAGTACTAACTTGCTGTGTTAAGCAGAGAGCTGAGATGGTCTTGAAGCTTAATAGTTGAGTTCTGGAGAAAACCAAGAGACTAGACTGAAAATCTACTTAGCATTGTCCTTGGGGTTTATATACTACTAGAGTATTTGTACATGTTTGTCTAACCCTAATACCTGTTTAGAATATAAGCTGTGTGTCTACGGCTAAGGTAAGAGTCCATGTTATAGCTATTTAATAGTGTTAAAGACATGCCATAGCCTCTAGGGCTAAGGGGAGCAGAAATAAATAACATATTTGATACTGTGGGTGGCAGATCAAATGGAAGAGAAGCCATAGCAGTAGTAATTAAGTGGGCTGTACCACAGCCATGCATTGCATGGAAATGAAAAGAATCTTAACAAAGATTAATAAAGGGTGCTGGCAAGGTGGTTAGAAGATTAGAAGACATGGTGATTACTATGTGAAAGATTAGTCAAATAAAGATAGATCTGATTGGGAAGAAGAGCAGAAGATAAACTCTGATCAGATAAGATGAAAAAGATAAGATAAGATTGAAAGAAAGGTTCACACTAAGTCTGTTTGACAAAGAGTCTATCAGAGACTATATACAAGACAGCAAGGATTGTCACACTACTCCCCTCTTAAAGATCATTGTTCAAATGATCAAAGGGTAGATAATGAGTTGGAACTTCAGTGATATTTTCAGAATGTTTATGGAAGAGGAAAAGAAACTGTTCAGAATCAATTGTGAGGGCCCAAGATGCAAAAGAATAGGCCTTGTAAAAGTTAAAAATTACCTCTTTGGTGTTGGTAAGATTGAAGTGCAGCTCCCAAGTTCTTTCAGTTTCATCATATCCCTTCCAATGTACCAGGTATTCCAGTCAGCATAGCCGATACCTGCTGTCCACTATGTAATCAACTTCCCATTCATTATCTCTATCCTCAGTGATCTTAACAGGACCAGGCCATTTAATCAGCTGGCCTTCAAAACATTCCTTGTAAGGTTTGATTCAAGAGATATTCACAACTGGGTGAATGCACATTGATTGGGGAAGTTTCAGTTTAACTACATTGGTTTCAATTAATTTCATAATTGTGTATGGTCTGAGCCATCTTTCAGAAAGCTTTTTTAAGGCATGTGTTAATCTAAGGTTTTCTGTGAATAACCAAACTTGTTGGCCCACAACATAATCAGGGGGAGTGCTGCATGATTGATCTGCATATTTCTTTTGGTGTGCTTGTGCAGCCTTCATGTTCTACTTTACTTAATTAAAAGTAGCAGCCATATCATCAGCAAATTGTACTGCAGTGGGGGCTTTGTCAGTCTTCAGGGGTTCAATTCCCATGTGTGGATCATATAATTATGTGATCTCAAAGGGAGTCTTCTTTATCGAAGCATGTTGTTTCGAATTAATAGAAAACTGGGCTAAGGCAAGCCAATCAGCCCATTTGTCTTGCTTTTCCAAACAAAAGATTCTCAAAAACTTCTGAACTTCTTTGTTAACAATCTCAGACTGGCCATCTGTCTAGAGATGGAATGCTGTGCTGAGCTTGGTTTCAATAGATAATGCTTTATTGATCTTGGTCATTACTTGTGCAGCAAATTGCAGACCTCAATCAGAAACAATGGAAGATAGAAGACCATAATGCTTCCATATGTGATTCAAAAACAAACATACCATATCCAGGGCACTGCTTGGTGCATGGAATGAGTTTGACTTCCTTGGGAAAACAATCAACAACTGTGAAAATAGTGTCGAAAGTGTGGGATTTAGGAAGATCAGTGATAAATCAGTGGATATGTGACTCCAAGGTGTGTTAGGGATAGTGAGCAGTACCAAAAGACCACTCAGGGCTTGATTTATTCCTTTGAATCATTGGCACTTGTCACAGCAGCTCACATAATCTTTTACAAACATGGTAACTCCTGGCCACCAATAGAATCAGGAGATCAACTCCAAGGTCTTTTCGTAACCAGCATGGCTGGCCATTGGGGAATCATGGAATAATCTAAGGATATCCATCTTGATTAGAATAAAATCTGGTATGTAAATGCAGCCTTGCAGGTCATGCAACAAGCCATCTTCTTCTTCAATTAAAAAATGCTTTCTGCTGAGATATATGATATCTCCTTCCATAAGCTTACAAAGCTCGTTGAATATAGATTTATTAAGTCATTCACCTTCATTGGAGATAAGAAGTGGAGTATCTAGCTCCATACTTCTGATCTGCTCCAGGGAAATTACTAGAACTCCTTTGTTATCATTTTCTATTCTGATGGTGTGATCTTCTCTTCTAGAGAGGACATCTGCTTTTTCCATAGTAGCTTCTGGCTTATAAATCCATCTAAGATTGAATCTCAACAGATATTGAGCCCATTAGGCTTGTCTTTGATTGAGGTTCTGATGATCATTCCAGACTTCCACAGGATGTCTAGCTCCTTCAAAATAATGCCTTCATTCCTCCAATGCTCTTATTACAAACAACATCTCTTTATCTGAAATGGGGTAATTATGCTCAGCAGATTACATGCTATGTGATGCATAGGCAACAGGATGCCATTTGTCTTGCTTCTTAATGGAGAGCACAGCATCCATAGCATAATCTGATGCATCTGCTTCTAGATGAAATTCACAGTCTATATCTGGATAGGCTAGTATGGGGGCTGTTACAAAAGCAGTTTTAAGCATTTCAAATGCTTCTTGCTGTGATTTTCCTCATTCAAATGGAGTTTCTTTCTTTAATAAATCGTTACTACTTGTGAAAAATTGGAAATGAATTGCCAATAGAAGTTGGCTAATCCAAGAAAGCTTCTTACTCCTTTGAGATTGCCAGGAATGGGCCATTGAGTAATTGCTTCTACCTTCTTTGGATTCATGAAAATGCCATTCTTTCCCATGATTATGCCTAAGAAGTCAACTTCTGTGACATGAAAGTGACATTTAGTGGCTTTCACAAATAGATCATTCTCCATTAATCTCTAAAGAACTTCTTTTATGATTCAATTGTGTTCAGCTTGATCATCAGTTTTCATGAAAATGAGGAGATCATTGATGTAAACAATGACGACATCATCTATACCTGCAAAGATCTCATTTATTATGGCTTGGAAAGTAGCAGGGGAGTTGCAAAGTCCAAGGTACATCACAAGAGGTTCATATGCTCCTCTAAAGCATATGAAAGCGGCTTTCCATTCATTTCCTTCTTTGATGCAAACATTATTGTATTCCCATCTTAAATCCATTTTGGTGAATAATTTAGTATCTTTCAGCTTATCAACTAATTGTGATATAAGGGGTAATGGATAATTGTTCTTTCATCTAGGAATGCAGTAACTTCTTCTTGTTCATCCACTGAAAGTGGAATAATTCTTCCTTTCTTTGGTTTGAAATTGTCCTGCAATTCAATAGCATAATTCCAGGGTTTTCATAATGGCATCCTCTTGGAATCCTTTTTCAAAAACACTATGAGATAATCATGGTATTCTTTTAGAATGAGTTGCTCAGGGGGTGTTTCTTTTGGTTGGACTCATTCTAGAATTTTGTCTTTTTCTAACAATCTTTCCTGTTGATAAATCCAATGATACACTTGGTGCAATTGGTCTAGCTGCTCTTTCTGTAGCATGTGTAAAAACTTGCTTGGGGTGGAATCACCTTGTTGGAGATTTTAATAGTGCTAGAGACATCTCATCAATCTAACCTTTCCAGTAGTCTAATCTATTTCTGGGTTGTGGCACTGTAACCACTTATATCCTAGAATAAATTCAAACTTGCCCAGATCAGTGACCTCAGCAGTTAATTTCTCACAATGACCTTCATATTCCATAATAAGTTGACAATTATGCGTTATTTTTCCAGCAGCATTTAAGGTTCCATTGATATTATATACTGATATGGGGTTTCTCAAAGGGATTAAAGGGAGGTGAAGACACTATGCAAAGCTTTGATCAATGAAGATCACATTTGCTCCAGAATCTAGGAGAGCAGTTGTTTTGGTAAATGGAATGTTTATTTTTGGAGTTATCTTTATTGGTAGCACAATATCCTTCTTAGGATTCAGAGTGTGTAGAAAGCGGAAATCTTCTTCTTTTGTCTCCAGAAGAAGCTCATTGAGATCTGTTTCTATTAGATCTAGATACATGCTTCATACATCATGTTATTTCTGGTCAGGTTTGGATATAGGAGTCCTCATGCTTCTAATCTCTACTACTTCTAGAAATATTACATTTTTCATATGTGAATCAAGCACCAGTGTTTTGTTCCAGCCTGTCATATGCTATTCCTACTCTGGAACTCTGCATTCAACTCCTCAACAACTCCAGAGTGATCTCCTCCATTCATGTGTATAGGATCTCTGGACTCATGTGACTTTTCCTTTTATGTTCATCTTTGTTCTCTGATTGGCTGTGCCTATCCATTTTGTTGGATCTTCATTCTTAGATGTGCAGTCTGGCATATCACATCTCCAGTGCACAGCTCCAGGTTTCTCATTCCTATCTTACTTATTATCCTGTTCCACAGTTACTCCATTAGTAATGCGATACAACTCTGGTAGTATAAATATTGTAGTTACTTCACTGTACACTCCTCAGTCTAAATATTGATTTGGATAACTCCAGTTGTCTCCTTCCTTACCCTCACATCCCTCCTTCAAAAAGTCAAACCTATGCAAGGCATGACATATAAGTCTTGCACTGAGACTCACCCCTCCACTCCACTACTCTGCTCCTACTCCCATGTCCACAGACTTCCTTCCAGAGGACCAGAGTAACCAATCTTAACACAGCCAAGCTCATTATCTAAATGAGACCCATATGATGGCAAAAATAGATCTTTTTCTATTTCTAGAATAGAACATCAGTTAGGGCTTCCCACTTTTCCAGATGTAATGGGTTGCTCTAGTCTTTTCCTGACTTAGAGATGATGGTTTCATAATCTTTGAACCATGCCCTTGCTTTGTCAAAGTTCATTCCTGCTATCAAGTGGCTCTAGTCTCTTCCTTTTCCCTTTTCAGAAGGAGACTCAGTTCTTTCACTCATTTTGCATATGTTTCATGATGGCCATGAGGTAGTACACCATTTGGCATGTCCTCCACCTAGGAACTTGCACTTTTCACATGCCTTTTTGGGTTTTGGACATTTGAAAGCCACATGTGGTCCTTTGTAATTAAAGCATTTCAGAGGCCAATGAGTGCCTTGTCCCTTTTGGACTGCATCTATGTTCATGGCATTTGGATCTTGTGGATGAAAGATTCTTTCAGCTGTGCCTCATTTGATGAAATCTAAAAGTTCCTGGCATTTTCCATATTTCTTGGCCTTTTGCATAAAAGTAGTACAATCCCTATAGTGGCTGTCTTTCATGAACAGGTACTTGACCATTTCTTGGTTCATGTTTTGTTTTAGAATCTGCAGTACTCAATCTGTGTCATAGTCTGCAGCAGATAAGTAGTTTTTAAGTTTTACAAAATATTAAGCTACCATCATCTTATCTCCTTGTTTGAGATTCTCAATTTGTTGTCTTGCCCATTTTCTTTCATTAGTGAGGCAGAAATGAAGCTTGACTAGCTTCTTGAACTCCAGCCAATCTGTCATATCTCCTTTTAGAATTTTGTTCAGATGGGCTCAAGCAAAAGCTCTGGCATCCCCTTTTGTCATTTGTGAGAGAATGGCATTTACTCCCACTTCTCCACAAAGAGCTCCTATGTTTTTATTTCACCAAACTTGGGCTTTCATCCACCATTCCTCAAACTTTCATCCATGGGTTCCATCATATTCCCCTGGATCTGTGACTATCTTGGTAATGTGAGGACCAAAAGATCCCAATCTGAAATTAGCTTTTACTTAATCCTCCATTTGTTCTAGCTCTTCTCACATCCATTTGTTATCTTGGCTAATCTTATTCATGGCATGGTCTTGTGTGCTGAGATAATCTTTTAAATAAATTCCTAACTGGGATAGCTCATTTTTGGAGGAATTTGCTAATACATCCAGCACATTAGAGAGATATTCAGGTAATAACATACTTACTTAATCGAAAGCGATGACTGTAGTGTTATTGTCTTCTCAGGGATCTCTGTAGGGATAATGCCAATCATTTTCATTATACCAACCTCTGCGATATCTCCAATTATCTCTAAAGGCTTTAGTAGGGCTTATGATGCCAAAACTTATTCCCAAAGGGGTTTTCTTCTGTTTTGTATATGTGGACTACTGTGAGTATGGGGGTGTTGCATTCAATGATGAGCTTGATGATCCAACAAAGTACTCCTATGAGCATGAGGAAAATTCCTACAAGGGTAACTAGTATGATTTCGAAAATCATCTAACACTGATATGGGTGGTAGTGAAGTCCTTCTCCAAAGATCCAACCTTCTGAGATGGCATAGGTAGCTGGAACTACTCCTACAAATGCAGAGAAGGGAGAATGAAAAGTTCTTGTTCAATTTCCTACAAAGAGGATTGGTACTTGTGAGTCTGTTGCATATTTGGCAATCCACCTAAGAAAGTAGATTGTGATGATGTAAAAGATCAGACAGAAGATGAGAACAATAACAAATAATTACATTCAATATTTGTACGACTTTGCTAGAATGTCCCTAAGCTTTATCTGACTTTTTTTTTCTATTCCCCTCTTTATCTCCTGTTCGTAATGCCTCTGCTGTCTTTTCCTTGGCAGGGCTGAAGCTTCTTCAAATTTGTAATTTGATCATTCTGAGAGTGATCAGCAGTGAGGAAGGTTGAAAGTCTGGCTATAAAAACTGGTCTATACTGTTGAAGCTATAGCGAAGAATCTCCTCTCTTCTTCCAAGGGTAGCTGATGCAGTGGTGACCAACCAGTGTGTATGATACTCAGTCTGGGGCTGCAGTCATTTGAGTCTGGGGTAGGCAGAAGGAGAAGGTCTGGGAACTCTGACTCTCAGTCTAACTTCATAGGGGTGGATAGTATAAGGGGAATGACTATGTTCTCTTTCTTCATGTCAGTGATCAGTAATGTATTTTCTTCGAAGCTAATTTCTAATCTCAGACCTCCTTTAATCGTATCTCTCATGATTGAGGCCTATTGGGGGAAGCCTGGTAAAGAAGCCTCTAATTCTCTTAAGAAGGCAGGGCAGGTGACTCCAATCTATCTTTACCCTCTAGGATCTGGGTGGCTAGCTCTTGCTCTTCTCTCAGCTCTGTCTGTTGGTGACCGATGATAAAGGGACAAAGGGAGTGGTGGAACTGGATGGGCACTAGCACTTATTAGTACCAATGCAGCTATAGTAGAAGAGGTCACTAGAAAGAGTCTAGTCTAGTGAAATGGCAGAACTTGAAGGCTGGAATTGAACCAGTTCTACTACAAAACTACTTTAGTAAAAAGAGTTAAGGAATACTAACTCACTGTGTTGAGCAGAGAGTTGAGACAGGCTTGAGGCTTAGAGGTCAAGTTCTGGAGGTAATTCAAGAGACTAGACTGGGGATTCTTCTAGCATCATCCTTGGGGTTTATATACTACTAGCATATTTGCACATGTTTGTCTAACCCTAATACCTGTTTAGGATATATGCTGTGTGTCTACAACTAAGGTAAGAGTCCATGTTGTAGCTATCCAATAGCAATAAGAGTGTGCCATAGCCTCTAGAGCTGAGGGAAGTGGAAATGAATAACACATTTGATACTGCGAGTGGCAGATCAAATGAAAGAGAAGCCATAGCAGCAGTAATTAAGTGGGCTGTACCATAGCCATATACAGCACAAAAATGAAAAGAATCACACAGTGATTAAAAGAATGTTGACTACACACATTAGAAGATCAGAAAGTCACAGTGATTACCATGTGAAAGAATAGCCAAAAGGATTTAGGTCTAATCAGGAAGAAGGGTAGAAAATAAGCATGATCAGATAAGATGAAAAAGATAAGATAAGATTAAAGAAAAAGCATTTGCTAAGTCTGTTGCAATTAAGAGTCTATCCTGTACTGTATATGATATGGCAAGGATTGTCACATGGCCAGGATGTCCATCCTGGAGGCAAGTGCAGGAATGAATGTTTTTATTAGTGTAGAGAATGCTCTAGATTCATAGCCCATTATTAAGCTGAATAGGGATTTCAAAGTGGAAGAATGCAGGCAAGAATTGTGCTAGAACTCAGTGATGGTGAGGAACTTGATCCAATTATATGGATTGTTTCTATAGAAGATCCTCAGATATATTTTCAGTTCCTGGTTGGTTCTTTCTATTTGACCATCTGTTTATGGATGATATGCTATGGACAGTTTGACATTGTAGTGGAGTAGTCTAACTAGCTCTCAAGCTAGGGCTGAGGCAAACTATGATTCTTGATCTGAAATGATAGAGTCCTGTAGTTCAAACTGTTTGAACACATGATCATGGAAAAGATGTGCTATTCCTAGTGTATTGATGGTTTTATAACATAGAGTGAGAATTATCCCCTTTATAAGCCCATGGTTGACCATGACCATAATAGAATCAAAACCCTCAGAAGAGGGTAAGCCAGTGATCAAGTTGATGAACAGTTGTTTGAATGGAAGGGTGACAGTGGAAGGAATGGGCATTAATGGAGGGATGATGAGGTGAGTATTGACCTTGAACATCTAACAAATAGCACAGCCATTAATGAAGGTTTTAACAAAGGTGGCAAGACCTGGCCATCAAAAATCTCATTCCAGTAGGGTTTTTGTGTAAAACTGGCCTACATGTCCAGTAGTTGGTGCTGAGTGGATGGTGTGGAGTAAGGAAGACTGGTGTTCTAGGAGGACATAGAGTCTGTTTCTGTAAAAAAGATGGCTGTTGTCAAACTTCCAGTCTGATGTGGCTGATCTGGGGAACAGTAGGGAGCCTAGCTGTAATGCTCTAAGTGCTTGCAGAACTAAGGGGTTGGAGGCAGAGGAGAGCTGGATTTTGTGGAGGAGTGCTATGTTAAGAGCTTGGATAATGATAGATTCTGGGATTATAGAGGAGTCTGTGTTGTCTGTGGAGGTATCAAGGGTGGATTAGTGGAATAAGGCATTAGCTAGACCCATCTTGATATCTGGAGTAACCCACCACATAAGGTCATAGTCTTGTAGGAAAAGAAACCAGTGAGCCTGTTATCTAGAAAGTTTTTGAGGATCACAGATGTAGAACAGGTTCTTGTGATTGGTGATGACAGTGATGGGGTGTGTGGAGCCAGAGAGGTATTGTTTCCATTTCTCCAGTGTGAGAATAATGGCAAGCAGTTTCCTATCATAAATGTTATAATTTCATTCTACTGAGGAGAAGGTCTTGGAGAAGTAAGTGCAAGGGTGACTATCACCATTTATATCATTCTGGAGTAGTACTGCCCCTGCTGCTAAGAGAGATGCATCCATCATAATAGAAAAGGGTTTACTTGAATCAGAGAGTATGAGGATTAGGGCTGATGTGAACACATCTTTGAGGATTTGGAATGAGGTCTGTTGCTGGAGAGTCCACTTCCATGGCTTGTCCTTTCAGGTCAGAAGGGTAAGTGGGGATATGATGTTTAAGAAGTTAGGAATGAACTTTTGATAAAAGTTGATAAACTCTAAGAAACTGTGAATCCCTTTGACCAATGTAGGTAGTTGCCATTCTCTAATGGCATTAAGTTTCACTGGGTCCATCTTGAGTTTCCCCTACCTAATGATCATTTCAAAATATTCCATGGTGGGGGTGTTAAAGGAGCATTTTGACAGCTTTAGAAACAGATTGTGTTTTCTTAAGCGATTGAGGACCAGTTTGGTGTGCTGGTGGTATAGTGCAAGATTATCCTTAGTGTGGATACCAATGTCATCCATATAGATCTTAATCCATCCCTCAGCCAAGAGATTAGTGAAAATATGGTTCATGAATGCCTGAAACATGAGGGGGGCATTACAGAACCTAAAGAACATTACTGTGGGTTTATAGAGTCCAAGGGGAATGATAAATGTGGCTTTTCATTGATCCTTCTCTTGAATATGAATGTTGTTATATTCCTAGCATATATCCAGCTTGGTGAACAGCATAGATTCTTTTATGTTGTTGATGAGGTCAGAGATGAGGGGTAAGGGATAGGCATTGCAGATGGTGTGTAAGTTGAGATACCAGTAATTCTAACAAGGACATAGTGTGCCATCCTTTTTGGGAATAAAGAAAAATGGAGAGGCTTGTAGGGATTTTGAGGGGAGAATGTGATCTGTCTTTAGATTTTCATTAACAAAGATTTTGTATGCCTCTTTCTCCTTCAGATTCAAGGGGTATACTTTGGTAATTTTTGGAAGGAAGGAGGGTTTCAAGTCAATGGTATGGTCATAGGGGCAATGGGGGGGCAAAATGTTGAATATAGATTCAGAAAATACATTCTCATATTCCTTGCACCATTCTGGGAGTACAGTGGTTTGGGGAAGACTGTTCTAGGTGAGCTGGGTAGAGATGGTAATCTTATTGAGACTTTCTTCAAGGTGATTCAGTGGAAGCAGAAGGAATTTTGACCTCCAGTTGACTTGGGGGTTCTACTTCCATAGCCAAGACATCCCAAGAATCATCTGCTTCTTGCCAAGTTCTAGGATAAGTAGATCTACATTGTTTGAGAAGTCTTCATGTATGAGCTCTGCTTTGAGTTTTGTTTTGATGGTACCATGGTGGTTTTCAGTTCTATCAATGTTCCAGACTTTAATGGGTTCTGTGAGGGCATGCACCCTGAGATTTAGGTGAGGGACTAGGGATTTGTCAATGAAATTGCCAGTGGCCCCACTATCAATTAATGCAATAGTTTCAATGATTTTGGACTGCACTTTAAGGTGAATAGGGATTTGGATTGTTCTATAGCTAGGCAGCCCTACTAATATATGGAAGGAAGACATTGACACATTCTCTCCTTCTAAAAAGATGATGCAGGGAGTTGTTCATCAGGGGAGTCTTCATAACATGCTTGAAGAACTTGGGGAATCTTGTCCTCGTTCTTCTCCTGAGTTTGGAGATGCTGGACAAACATCTATAAGGTGGAGGGAGTAGGAATGCTAGGGGGTGTAACAACTGGAGTGGGGGTAACTATGGGGGTAGTAGGGGTGATTATGATCCTAGGTGGGGTGATAGTGGTGGTGGTAATGATCTGCATCTGGGTGTTATAGGGGTAGGAATGGCATTGGATGATTTGTTGACAATAAAAACATTGTCCTTCTTGTATGCACTTGGCATGTTCTTGGGAGTTCAGCTTGGTGAGTCAAACAGCATTGACATCCATAGCATTGAGATCTCTAGGGGTTCTAGGAAGAGAAGGGGCTGTCTTGCCCTTTTTTAAGGCATTGATATGTGCTTGCTGGGTATGGAAGGTTTTGCCTTTATTCAGCCAATCTGCAATGAGGGTGGGGACTTTATCCATTGATAGAATCATGATGGCAATTCTCTAGTCTAGACCTAGAGAGAAGGCATCTATGAGCATGGTGTGGTTGGTGATTCCTACTCAGGTAGCAAGGTTCTGGAATTCAGTAATATACTGCTAAAAACCATCATTTATCTTCCTGTTGGACTTGTGGGTATATTTCTGTACTAATTTAAACAAGGCAAGGCAGATAGTGGCTTTGATGTCAAAGAAAAGAATGTCCCTTTGAAGTTCAGAATGAACTTGTTAAAAGTCTTTTCAAAGGGGGTGGTATTTGGATCTGCAAGCTTATCATATCACATTTCAAAAAAGGGAATGGCTTAACCCTTACTGAGCTTATTGAGTGTGGTCATGATCTTAGTGTTATTGTCAGTATAAAGGGTGGGGTTGATGGAAAAATAGGCTTTCATAGCCTTAATCCAGTGAGTGGCATTGTTTGGTTTACCAGAGAAGTCAGTAGGGAGAGCTGCCTTGAGTTCTATGGCATGGGTGGACATAGAGGTGACTGGGGATGGGGTGCAAGTTGGAAACAATGGGGTTTGTAGTTGAGAAGGTGCAAGGGAGGTTCTGGGTCTAGAATGTAAGGGGGTTCCTGTGGGAGTAACGTAGGGGGATCTAGAAAATTGCCTAGATCTGAAAACTAGGATGCTGGGGGTATAGGTTCTAAGTCAGAGTCTAAGCTGTCAAAAAGCCCATGGGCACAATGAAAACATCTCTAGGATATAGTGGTTCAGTAGGGGTGCATCCAACTCCTAGAAAGGAGGAATGTAGGGAGATTCTTGGTCTTTTGTTACATGAGTAGCTTTTGAGTCTACTACTAGAGATGAGAATGAACTAGGGTTGGTGGAGATACTTGAAGGTGCAGAGAACAATGGGACATGGTGCAGAGATTGTAGTAGACTCAAGGTTATATAGAATTGTATAGATCAAGAATGGGGAACTATTGTACAGGGCGCTATGGTATATAACCTATGGTAGAAGGCCATAGAATATAATGAAATAAAAACTACTAAGCCATTGTTAGAAAAACAACTGTGAAGAAAGATAAGCATTCTGAGAGAATGGTAACAAAGATTATGAAGAAAGAGATAAGAAAGCTGCAGAATGTGGTACCATTACCAGAAGGAAATAACATTCTTTGTACTGAAAGAAGTAAGGTGGAACATACTGAGAAATAAGTAGGACAAAGAGAAAAAGATGATGGTATATATATAGAATTGTAACACTTCCACCATCATCAATATGACTACTGTATCTGACCTTCCCTTCCCACTATTGAAGATCACAAAATGGACCTGGAAGGACATCCAGAAGAAGCTTAATGATGATGACATGACCATAGCCATAAAGGCCATAGAATAAGGGTAACAATGGAAAAAGATAAAGAGAAAGGCTAAGGAGTGTTAAGTTCAGTCCCTTTAGGATGTTACTCCAGATAAGTCCAAGCTAGTAGGGTAAAAGTTCAGAGGTTAGTGCAGAGGTGGACTAAAGTCTGGATGAAGGTAGTAATGGGATAGACTTAGAAGTGTGAGAACTTAGCACAGAACATATGTGTTGTGCTCTTGCTCTAGTTCAGTCCTTGTTGAGACAGAGGTAAGAGTGGAGAACAGAGGAAAGGAGACTAGAGAAAGTGAAGGAAACTTAGTTAATATTTGTACTAAAGAGAATACAGTGAAATTGTATAGAATATATACTACTGAGAAATGCCACTAGAATGGAGTGCATAGGACAAAGTCCAGTAATATGAAGTCCAGAGCTATGACTGGTGTTAGTAGTCACCAGAGCTATGCTCTATAATGAACTCTAAGTGATGAAGAATGGAGGCTGCAGAACTAATACTAAAGGAGATGTAAGATAAAAAGAACAAGGAGAACTATAATGAATGAAGTCTAAAGGTGAGGAACGCCTTCCTGAGTAGATTATGCTGGAGTTGTGCTACACTGGCCAGAGTTGAAGTCTGGGATATGACAAGAAGGCAGCACAGAAGAAGGCTAAGGCAGAGGCACAAGTAGCGGAGGAGTAAAGGTGGTGGAACAGAGGTACAAGGAGGCAGTGGAGGCAGTCAAGAAAAGAATAAGTAACCATGTTCTGTAACTATGGACATTACTGATTGTTGTTAGGCTAAGCAAGTTCAGATCATGCAGACCATGAACAAAGGCAAGGGGAAGGCACTGCTACTGTGTAACCAGTGTGAGTCAAGGGACAAGCTGTGTGAGATGGGCACAGGCAAGTTCAAATCTTGCATTGCCTATCAAGGGACAAAGGCAAAGTGTGTATGCCCTAAAAATGACAAGGTGCCAAAGAAGCCAGCAATGAAAAAGTCCATAATGAAGTGGAGGCACATCATGGGGGTGGAAGAAGACCCAAGGCTGTATAAAAAGGTGTGTAAGGACATGAAGATGGAGGCAGAGGTAGAGTCAAGCAGGAAGAGTGGCATTAAGCATGCCCTTCAGGGCATTGAGCTGGTAATCTGGTCATTGGATAACCACATCCAGACCTAGATATACCTGCTCCACCAGCTCATGGAGCTCAAGAAGATGAAGGCATTTAAAGACTTGGAGGAGAAGATGGGGGATAAGGACATAGTGGAGGCAGTAGAAGAGCTAGAGGGGCTAAGGAAGGACTATGAGAAGTTGTCCAGTACTCCAGTACTCTCCAGCATGATCTCTAGTATGATCTCTGATATGATCTCCTAGATATCCCTTATCTTGTCTTTCATATTCTCAATTCATATGGTCTCCTTCAGTTAGCCTCATTCTTAGTTCCTCCAAGCAAGTGTTTTGCTTAGTATGACAGTCTGACATCTGTCTCCAACCTATCTTATGCATGTTTTTAACCTGTCTTCAACTTTAATATATCATTACTTATTCTGTTTCATCTTTGACAATCTGTCACATTCCATTACTAATCCATCCAGACTCTGTAGTATAAATATAGTACTTTAACTTGTATATACTTCAGTTTGAATATCAAATTAGTCTCCTCCTCATGCTTCTGACCTTGAGCTCTATGCTCATCTGAGCTCTAACTCCAAGGATAACAAGTACAAGGGCATAATATATAAGTCCTGCACCAAACATCCTTACCTCCTCTGTTCCACCCATCCTTTCCTCACCCTTCCATTGCAACTCTGTTTTGAACATCATTGGACTTGCTTAGAGGACCTGGACTTGACAGAAGTCCAGTATGTCACTGCCACTGCCTTCATAGTATAGAAATATTAGTTTTTTGGACTTATATAAATAGCAACAGAGTTGAATTGGAGAAATGAAGTGAAGTTGGAATGAAAGGAAAAAACAGAAAAAAAGAAAAGGAATAGAAAGGAAAGGAAAAGGAAAGAAAGAAAATCTTAGAGTTGTATAACATTAGGTGGGTAATGATCTGGGCTTGTCTGAATACTTTTCATGGAAGTCTGAAACAAGGTCCCTTGCATTTCACAACTCCATAACAAATAGCTAGGAGGTCTCATCATTAGTTCTCTCATAGCCCAACCAATGAACCAAGTATAGAAGTTGGCAGTGATGCCTTCTCTGATCAATCTTGAAGTCCAAAATCTCTGTGATCTTGTACTATGGTTCATCATTAACCTCAACCAAAGGTGGCAGCAGTTGAACACAATTTGGTATAGTATTTGGAGTAGAAACTTTTAATTAAGAGATGTGAAAAACTGGATATACAAAATGCATAGTGTCAGATAAATGTAAAGTGAAGGAACAAGAACCAGGCTTAGCAATAATCAGAAATGGGCCTAGATTCTTCTCAAATAGTTTTTTGAATGGTTGTGTAGACTGAAAGTACTTGGCCTTTATGTACACTTGGTCACTGATCTTGAAGTCTAGGGCTGGACTCCATTTAGTGTCAGTAGGTCCCTAATAACACTTCTAGACTTTAGCCATCTTCAATCAGAGAAAATCATGAAGTTGATCCAAGTCTGTGACATAAGCTTTGGCTGTAGACAAGGTGAGGTTGTGATTGGAGTTGATAGATAGATTTGGGTGATAGCTCTTGTTAGTGAAGAACAGGGATACTCCAGTAGAAGCATTTAGAGTATTGTTGTATGCAAATTTAGTAAAAGAGAGAAGCTTCAACCAATTGTTCTGCTGATAGTTATAGTAAATCTAGAGGTATTGCTTGAGGGTTTGATTAGCATGTTCAGTTTGACCA
>JBBPUB010000361.1:0-16610 GCA_038094415.1 Xerocomus alliaceus
GCGAGGAGGAGGTGGATGCGGCGTAGGTGGGACGTGTCGTCCTGCTGGAACACTCGTGTGCTGGATCGGACAGTATAGATGTGTGTTTCTTTTTTTTACTCTTGATGCTTGTTCCATCTTTTTTTTTGTCTCTCCATATTTTAAATATTGTAATCGAACACTGATTGTGTATTTCCATGTGATGAGTCTCTTTGCTTCTCCTACCATCATCACTGTTCGAGTCGAACGGCTAGCCAAGGTGCGGGCCATTTCGGATCTCCTTTGTTTCGCGCGAAACTAGTCGCGACTCCCATTGTTGCCAACGTCGGGGCTCGTTTTCGACTCTCCAGGCGTGTCCTCTCGAAACGAGAAAAATGACCTGTTTCAGATGCTGAGACCGGCAACCAGGAGCGAACTAACCCAACCCAACGCCAACGCGTGACAAGATGACTGACAGTGCGGGCCCCGTCCACGTGAACCGGGTCTCGGGCCGTCGCACCTCGTCATCGTCGACGGCACGGCCAGCATCACCTGAGAACGCGCAGGACAAAAGAAAGAATCTCTCAAACTGGGACACAAAGAAAAAACGCAAGACCCTTGGTTTTACACGCGTTCAACAGAGGACCGTAGTATTACTATGAGTGCACCCGCACGTTTGTCCTCTTCCGTGCGTGCGCGCGCGCGTATGTATACACGAAAAAATGAAGAAATAAAAGCGTCTTTGGGGGGATGCTCAGCAAGCGAGGGCAGCGGCGACACCGAGTGCGAGTCCGACGCCGGCGACCACGTCGCCCGATCTGAGACTGCGCGCCCCGCTCGAGCTGGTCGGTGCAACGGAGGTCGTGATGGTCGTGACGGACGGTACGGTGGACGACGCCGGTGTCAATGTGCTCCCGGTCGACGCGCCCGTGAAAGGCGTGATCGCACTCGACTCGGAGGAGATGAGCGAGGAGGGTGCGGAGAGGACGGACGGGATGGCGGTCGTGTTGAAGGAGATGCTGCTGAGTGGCGGAGGAGCCGTGCTGGCGAGAAAAACGAAATGAACGCGGTGTGACATGGCAACGGGCGAGACACGTACGCAGGGATGCCCGTCGGCGTGAGGACGTCGTTTCGGGGTACGGCGGCGACGTGGCCAACAGCGAGGACGGTCAGTGCTGCCAGAGAGGCGAGTTTCATGGCCGGGGACGCGTCGCTGGAGGAGACGGGTAGAGCGACCTCGTTATATATTCATATTCGCTAGACTGCTGCGGAACCAGAATAAATCGAGCAGGTACATTGATCTTCGTTCCTGACGAGATCATCATTATCCCGAGACATGATCCACATCATTTCCTCAACAACCACGACAACAAGCGCTTCTCCTCGCCCTCGTCTCCACCCCCATTCTCCGACACCTCCTCCTTGCTCGCCGACCCCAGGGCGATGGCGTACCGCTTCTTGTATTCCCCCGGCGTCTCAATGTCGACCCCATTCTTCCACATCCCCCTTCTCGCCGCTCTGGACAACACACCAATTAGCCGACGCCCCAAAACGGGAACAAGACGGTACCTTGCTTCTTCTTCGACCCGCACAAACGTGTCGCGTCCCCAGGGTCCATGCTCTGCACCACCGTCTTCGTACGTGGTCGCCACGCCGGCACGCAGCATCTCGAGCGCGAGCGAACTGCCAAAATACTTGCCAAGGAACAACGGCAGGAACCGACGAGGAACAAGAGGGACTCCGACCTGTTCGGCAAATGAACGGCATGCATCCTCGGAACGGGTCACGACTCACGATGCGATGATACTGGTCTTTACGGATCAACTGGCAGTAGATAGGCCTTCCCTGGATACGCTTTCTGAGCCACGTCAGGCTCTCTTCGGCGTGGGGTTGTCCTGGACGACCCCAATGCGCGCCCTGCAAAGCATGAGCAAAGTCCCGAGTAGAGCATGTTGTACACGAGACGTACCTCGGGCGCGTCCACCCCAGCGATCCGAACGTGGATCGTCTGGTCTTTCAAATCTACCGCCCATGGGTTGTTTACATGCCGTCGCGAGAGATGAGTCGCGCGAGCGACCAAGGACGACCCACCTTTCCGCCTCGTTGGCACGCGCCTGATCTTGAGCGGCCACCGCCAACCGAACCCCGGCGTGTGATACAGCCGAAAATCGTCCGCGTCCCCGACGCTGTGCCAACGAACCACGTTTTCGTTCGACCATGGTTGTGGGTGATGGGTGGACCGGGGAGGGTCTTACCTGGTGACGACGCCGCGGATCCATCGACGTCGTGCGAGTTCGTTGGGCGTGACCCACTCGGCGGTCCGGAGTCGCATGCCCCAGCGACGCCATGCAAGGATCGCTCCGGCGCCGGATGCAGCCCCGAGGACAAACACGAGGTAGTGGTCCCAAATATCACTATTGGGTGTCCATGACGGCGAACTGGTACTAGCGACGGTCGGGGTATGAGATTGGGATGTATTGGACGACGAGGAAGCGTCTGGGCTGTCTTTGCGACGGAACCACGAGGGCATGAGAGAAGAGTGAACACGTTGAGCAAAGTAAGAAAATCTTTCCCACAGCTGGCCCATGTCACACTCCATTCGCTTTCAAGTGACGAATGCAAGGTATCTCTTACAAGGACAGTCAAGCAGGCAGAGTCCCAGTACTTTACGATCGAGGGCGATGGCCCTGCTGCTTGGCATGCCAACGAAAATGTAAGAGTACCTATGTTGACTGACCGAACGTGCTCCAGCTTCACTTCAGTCTTGATATCCCCCAGGCCTTTTACACTCTTCTTGGACCGTTTCTCATTTAGGGGACAAGTCACATGTTTACCCTTGCCAGCATGGACGATACACTGACCATAGCCTACTAATGTGTTGCAATAGTACGCTTTACTCCAATGCACCGAGTACACTTCATGGATCTGAGACACACGAGAACAATTCGTATCCCTACTCAAATCACGACGCATCATTCATGCACAATTCCTGGTTGGTGTGTATTCCCTGACCAACATTTTTCCATCGCAGCCTGCTGGCAAATCTCAGTCGGCCTGTGGGAAAGCGTTCGAGCCATTATTACGTGAAACGCTCTCCGGGAATACATATAAGAAGGGCTCTCAGCGCGTCTAATTGTTTGTGTACCACCGTAGCGAGTCATTATTCATCCTGGCCATGCTTTCCCTTCAGGCGTTCAAGATTGCATCCATGCTCTTAGCACTCGTCACGCCATCTATCGCACTTGGTGTGGTACCAGGCCAGATTAGAAACTTTGTTACCTTTGGCGACTCGTATACAGATTCATCGTACTATCCTTCTGCAGATGGCGGGCACCAGTGGCCAACATGGGCTGCTGAGTATGGTCCATTCAATCTCTATGGTGAGTCCCTCTCGTCGTTCGCCCTTGCCTCGCTCACTCGTCTCTGGCAGGGTTTGCAAAGTCTGGTGCAACTTGCTCCAACTTGCTCACCTACCGCCCCTTTCCTCCCATCATGGAGTGGCAGATCCCCGCATACTTGAATGAAACGTATAATGGAAAACTCGCTCTCAATGCTCAGGAAACGATGTATACGATTTGGATCGGGACCAACGATCTCGGTGTCAACGCACTCTTGACAGGCAGCGACGCTCCTGGCGTATCGATCGTTCCCGTCAGACAATGTGCCATTGATGTTTTGCAACGCCTCTATGAGAGCGGTGCACGCAATTTCATTATGCAAAACGTAGGTTGGAAACCGTCGTTTCAAACACTGGGTCATTTTGTTATTTTGTTGTTATTTTTGGGACAGTGACCGAAATAGCTCACCCATACGCATGCGCGTGAATTGCAGATCATCCCACTTGATCTTACCATCCTGTACTCCAGTGACTCGTACCCGAGCAGGTACTGGACCGCACGGCGCAATACGACCGAGTGGAACGTCTATATGCGGGAGCTCGTCCATGCAGGCAACCAAATCACCCAGCTAGAGTTGCAGGCGCTCGCTCCCACCCTACCTGACGCTCACATCGGTAGGGCCAATTCACTCCCGCAGTTTCGTAGGAGGACCACTCACCCCTAAGCGGTGGGAAATCAGGATTGTTTGACTCATACGGACTCTTCACCGATATCTATAATCATCCTGGCAACTACCTCAACGGAACCGCACCACCAAACGTCACTGGCTGCGTCCGTTCGTGCGTGTACGAGCTCAACGAGAGTACGAACGCCAGTGTCAACTGCACTGTTGCCGAGGAAAGCGCACAAGATAGCTTCATGTGGTCCGTTGATCCTATCCACGTCGTTGACGTCGAGGGACCTCATATCCGCGCCATAGGTACGACGAACTCCACTTTTCACAGCAGACGGCCAGAGTGCTCGCACGTGAGATGGCTGCTGTCATGAGCGGTCAATTTAGCGCATGGGCGACTTGGTTGAGCTGAATAGGTCACGTCAGGATACCCGAGGACTGTCCATAGTTTGTTATCGAGTAACTCATCACAGGGACACCAGGCTAGGCCATCGCGATCATGTCGTAGACAGTCGAGCATCTGACGTGGATCCAGGTTGTTTCAAGCGGAAAGCAAGCTTCGACGGTAACAAGGAAGAGAGTGACACACTATGGTGGAATTACAGTATATCAATCATCCGAAGTCATACCCGCATCATAACACATCGAGCGTGCGTACATTATCCAAAATATCGGTCAGCGAGACGTTCTCCTGGAATTGTACGGTGATCAAGCTATCCGCCGCAACCCGCCTATAATCCGTTGCACGTCGACCCGAAGCTGCTGGCGTGACCAAGAGTGCACCAAATGGCTGCCTCAGACGTGCAACGAGCCGTCGTGCTCGCGTCTCTCTGTCCACTGGTACAGCGTCGAGTTGTGACATTGGCTCGGGTCTAGGAATAGACGCGGAATCGTCGAATTCCTCGTCAGAGATTTCTTCATCACTGTGTAGTGATGATGTTGATGTAATGTCATCCACCACGGCTGCACCATGTACATCTTCCTGCTCCAGGAGAGCATCCAACCAGGGGTGAACAAGGTACAGAGACTTCATCCGAGAAAGGTCCTGTCTCGTTGTGATTTCCACCATCCCAAAGACTAGTGTATTTGCGCGATAAACACGCCCTGAATGCGTCCGATAAGACGCAAGAGCAGGGAGCCGGAAGGCGATACATGGGAGTTTCATCCGACTCGCTGCGAACCAAGGTGCAGGAAGCTCGCTGACACGGTCATATAACCTGAGGGCTGCGTCAAGGTCGGATGAAGAAGCATGTGACGCGCTGATTAGTCTTTCCATCTCTTTGTCTGGAATGGGTGGTGGGAGGTGTGACGTGGCTGGTCCATTGAACACAGTGATGTGTGCGGGCAGGCAACTGTTGAAACCCCCAGACTCCCCAGTCCATGCAAGGATACTCGCATCTCCAGATCCAGTGAGAACGTGCGACAGCAAACGTCCCAATGAACCCTCCCCTTCACCATATATCACCAGTATACCAGTGACCGAGAAAATCCCTAGCAATGAGTATGCAGCATCTTCCACCAGAGATGTCTGCCGGGTCGAAACAAGACACAACTTCTCTCGAATCCTCGTTAATCCTGGTCGGAGTGCCGTCAATTGCTCCACAGACATTCCCGTCGCTTTCTCCATCTCCGAAGTGATTTCCGGTGACTCTTTGTGGTTTGGCAATTCCAGATCAAGATAAAGCGTCCAATCCTCGGTGTAGAACTGGACTACCTTGGCAGCAATGTATTCCTGGAGTGCCCAGGCACGGGTGTTCCAGATGCTCTTTATGAGAGCACCGGGCTGCGCTGAAGGACGAACACCACGGAGGAAGACGATCATCATGGCAGAGCCCTGGTACCACTTGAACATAGACACCAGGGCTTCTTGGAGCACAAAGTGGTTTGATTTGTCAATACAGCATGTATCACTCCATGCCCAGATGAATCCGCCTTCCCTAACGATCTTGCAGAACGTTTGTAGCTTGTCATGGGTCGGAGATTGATCCAGGTTATACACTGCTGTGTGCATCACCTGCTCGTACAGTGGTTCGTTGTCTTCCCACTTGTGTGATAGCACCACGTATCGGAAGTACTCTCGCACCTCGCGCTTGATTCGGACATAATCGATGCGCGTCATCATTGATGATATGAGTTTATTGAAGATCGGCAGGGATTCAAATGCAGATGCCTGCTCAGCTTTATTGTGGAGACGACCGGTTGTCGTGTTGATGAGGACACGAGGCGAGTGGTGGATTGCCCCTTGAACAATTTTACGAATCGTTGTTCGTGTGGTCGACGGATCAATGTACTGGTCACCAAGTTCTGTTAAATAGTATGAACAAATCATTTTTATGACGGTAATGCACAACTCACGCTGAACGTCCAGATAAGGCGATTGTGCCATCTTCGAGAGCATCGCCTCAAATGCATCAATCGCGTTGGCATAGTCTCTTAATTTGTGCAACGCTACATGCTTGATTTCGTACCCCCATGGTGACGACGGATCGAGAGTGATCGCCTAATATGATGATGCCTTAACGCAATGGACACGCATGAAGTAAAAACAATATACCTGGTTTGCATCGTCTAGGGCCTCCTTCCAGGATCGAATTGCCAGGCATACCTTGCTTCGCTTGATGAGGATGTCATACGGGGAGACAGGACTAAGGGACAATGCAGCTGCATAGTTGGAGATGGCCATGTCATATTGCTGGGAATCAGCTGCTTTATCTCCAAGATGTTCTACCTTCTTCACAAAACGATGCTTGAAGTCTGGTAGACAAGGTGGCACAAGCGGAGATGCCACGAGATACATGACCACTCACTAAGGGTCCATTCCAAATCCTCATTATGTATGTTTGTTACCCCTCCCAATTCGTTCATCATTTGGCGAAGACATTCGATCGCATCCGTTACATGACCGATCATTTCTAGACGTTCACATACAACCCGATAAATTGCTACTCTGGGGGGTGCGAACTGGAAATCCCTACCATCAATTTCATGATAGGTACAAGAGCAAAAGCAGGCACTCACTTGATCAGCAGAAACTAGGGCATCTTTCCAAGACTCGCAAGCTAACTTGGCCTTTGCCCACTCTTCCAAAAGTGGTGCAGAAGTAGCGTGAAGTACGGACACATCGGAAACTGCAGCATGGTCACTTGCGGGAGTAGAAAGACGCTGTTCTGTGAAACCTAGCCACAATTATGCAATGGCGACAAGCAGGTAGAAATGAACTCACCACAAACCCATTCTATAGCTGATTTGTCCATGTAAACCTCTTCTTCCAATTCATACATCATTTCATGGAAACATTCAACCGCATCCACTATGCGACCTATCGTTTCGAGACAATCGCACATAACCCGATAGATGACAACTTTGGGAACCGTGAACTGCAAGTGCCCAGGCCCCACTGCCAATTACCGTGATTGGCGTGAAAGTAAAAGGATGTACACACACTGGCTGCAGCAACCAAGGCGTCTTTCCATGACTCCCGGGTTAGTTTCGTTCTGGCCCACTCCTTCAGAAGTGGTGTAGGCCCATGGACCGCCGAAGTGTTGGTGTGTTTGATTGCATTGGCACTATCGTTTTCGGCAGTCGAGAGACATTGTTGAGCAAAATCTACAGGAAAGTGTCAAGTGCATGGAAAACAAACAGATCATGCGAGAACTCACCCGAGATCCACTCAGTGGTGGGCCCAATTATATTGAGCCTTTCATCACAAATATGCACCGCACATTTGTTTTCACAGTTGTAAATACCTATCATTTTGAGAAGAAATTCGCTAGCCTCCTTTGTGTACCCCGCTTTATACAGGGATTCACACAGACGTTGTTGAATTGTAATGTGAAGATTATCAAATTTCCAACCGGATATCTGAGACACGGATTTCGATAGGCCGCAAGATGCTCGTTGGAAGACTTACCAGTGAGATCACTAAGAGAGATCGACTCGTATGATGTCGCGTTTGGGCATATGCATACCTGAGCGACTCTATCGCACCTTCATAGTCGCTATTCTCCATGCGCAAATTTCCAACGAGAAGGTACATATATGCCTGCTGGGAATGTCAGCGGCGACAATGTAGTGTATGAACAAGTCATGGACATACCTGGACCACATAATATATTGAGTTGAATGGAGCCATGACGATGAGGTCGTCTACACGCGATATCGCATCCAGGTGCTCTCCGGCCATGAAGACAATAATAGCCTAAAGAATATCAGCAGGCGAAGTACACCCGAAATGCAAAAATGCAGACCTTGACGAGAAGGAGAAAGCTAACGTGAAGTGAGTGAAACCGCTCAAGTGCGATATCGCAGGTCCGATATCCCTTGTGCTTTTCCCCCGTTCCGACAAGCGCTATACTCTTTGCAATGTAGCCCACGACAGACGGCTGAATTTTGATGGCCTTGGCGTAAATTAGTGTCAAAATTTAGAGTATGTGAAAGTGTAGGAACAAGCACCTTTTCTGCATCCTCGAGGGCTGTATCCCATTCTCGCAAACGAGTTCGTAGGAGAGCTCGACTAGCGAATATATGATTACTCGGAACTTGAGACTTGGAGATCGTTGCAGTCAGTAACACTTCTACATGTGTGAACTGGTCCTGCCTCCATGAACTAAGTGTAACGTCATCAACGTGGATGTCGGGTTCCTGGAAAGTAGGTTGCAGACGAGGAAAAGGGATTGAGTCCTATTTAGAAAGGCAGGCGAAACAAGAAATCCGTTGAGGTACAAGCCCAAAAGAGCGTGATACTCACGGTGATGTGAGATAGACACTTGATGATGATTTTCCCGTCATTCCCAGCAATTGCGAGGAATCTGTCGTTTGGTGAGACTGCCATGGAACATATGTCTTGAGTGTGCTCGATGAGACCGAGCTGGGCGTGTGTCACTATGTCCCAAAATGTGACAGTATGTTTTGTAGAATATGCGATGAATTCTCCATGCTTTGGTAGGGCGATGCACGGGAAATTGTCGCTATCTGGAACTACCCATTCCGAATATGCTGACCCGGTGGATGCTTCGAATTGCTTGATTCTATTGTCTGAAATGACAAGGAGGTGGTTGTTGGACCAAAGGAGTCCAGTATCATAGTCTGTGGTCACTGCAACTTTGATGTGCACGAGTAACTGGTCATTGCTGCTGTCGAAGACTCGAACGGAATCTCGAGTGGCCGTTGCGATTTGTTCCCCTGTTGGCGAGTATTTCGCTGCGAGCACCACTCTGTCGTGGTGGAGTATTTGTACTTGCTTGTGGGCTGGAATATACCAGATGCTGGCTTTCTGACCGTCTACCACGACAAGTCGGGTTCCGTCGGGCGAAAAGTCGACTCCCTGGACGACGTACGAGTCCTTTTTGTGCGACAAGACTTGTTTCTGTGTCTCTGCATCCCAGACATACACCCCGCCATATGTCCCCGCTGCAATCCACCTGCCATCCTTGGACACCGCAAGGCAAGAGACGGCATTCGTTTCCATTGTTGCCATTCGTCGACCGTCATTCACCTGCCACACTCGAATCCCGTCGTCTCCACCGCTCACGAGACACTCGCCAGTGGCTGAAAATATCTGTATCCAGCCCCTGACATTGATTTCAACTGGGTCTTGCAGTGCTTGTCCAACAATCAACGCCAACGCGCGCTGCATCTTGCCAGGACGTACCAGTCGTCGTCAATGGTGCTGACATCAGTGACAGTAGCAATGGTGAGAGTAAACAGACAAGGTATGGCTACACGTTGCTCTTCTTGATATAGTCCCATGCATATGCTTCGCACCTCGTGCTTTCGGCGCTTGTGGTGACAAGGGATCTTTCCGGAACTCCTTGTTTTACAGCTCTATCATGAATGTGGGTGAGGCCCGAATGTCAGATAGTGACCTTGAAACACACGCTGTCATAGATGGTCGGACATGTTGTCAAAGCACTCGACTTCATCTGTGCCCAAGCTGGTGAGGTGGCGGACACGCTGACGACACACTTAATCATACTAGATATAGCTACTAGCGAAGCCATGAACGATGTCTTATTCTGCTCGAAGCATAGGCAGTGTGTTCCCTATATGTCCCGTCATCATCCCCATCCTAACCTGATTCGCGGTTAGGTTGTTAAGTAATACCTCGATCCATTTATACTTCACTGCCGTGTGGCACGCCATTCCTGTCGCACAGTCAGTTTGTTGGCCTCCGAAGATCAAAAACCAGTTATGCAAAGTAGACATAGACCGGCGTCCCACTACTGAAGCCTGAGGACAGTATATATTCCCATGATACGCCGACTCTAGGTCATCTAGTCCATTTCCTGGTCACCTCTGTTTCGTATTACGGATACGGAGAGGAAAGTTGTCGTAGGATTCGGATCGTCAGGCTCAAGTCCTTAATCTAAAAAGAACCTAGAACACCATGACGACATATATCGGTACTTCAGTTATCGGGTACATCACTTGTCGCTTTCAACATTGCTATCTGTTCGCCGTTTTCTACACGCCACACTCGGATCCCTTCGTCACCCCGGTTAAGAGTTGGTCGCCATTCGTAGACAAGGTCACAACCCTTATTTGAGTGAATAGTGGAGTGTCAATGCACTCCCCACTTATCAGTACGCACCGGTCATCGTCGACAACGTAGTCATGACACAATGCAAACCCTAGCGGGCCAATGACTCAACATGGACAAAGTGCGTCAATATGTACCTTCCTGATATGGACCCACACGTACCCCTCATGTTTTCGGCGCTTATGCCCTGCTTCGGAGAGGGGATTGCTCTGACGCCTCCCACAGCACGAAAACGTGCATGCCAACCATCGTAAGCCCGGTGAGTCACGCATTGTTTCATGGAATTGCACTCGACCTGTAATAAATAGATCAAGATACAGTGCTCATCTGTCCCAGTCCATCAGTGATGCGACTCTGACGAACGATAATGTGACAAAGGCAGCACGCAACACGATGCAATTAATATTCCATTATTGAGGATGAAAAGAACACCATCAAGGTATCGCTCGGTCTGACTACCTGCTCGACGTCTCTTTGTACTTCAGCAAGACGGACATATTCTTCTGTATTCTGCATGGGTTACTTCCTTGAGATTCGACGGATAGATGAACTTACCTGACGATAGGATACATTGCTGTTCTCCTCAATTGTCGTCCAGTGGGCATGCATTTTTCAAACGGGCTTACAAGTAACATCATCTGAAATACTCGCCACCTTTTACGCAACTTGTCATACTCCACCCAAGTTGAACACGATTGAAAGCGTGGATATCAAGAATCAACACGAAGAAGAGGAACAAACAGTATCAGGTGAATTACACATTCCGTTGGATGCGTCGAGATGCTGCGAACAACTGCGTTGGCGAGAGGCCATGGTGATTTACTGCCCTAAACCTCCGCCGTCGTGGACGGTGTGATCTGCGCGAGCCAAGTCTGATTTGACGACGACGCGGGGCACATACCAGAGTGCTACGAAGAGAATGCTCACGATGATGAGCGATACCTGGAAGCTACAAGTAACTTCCGAGGTGACAAGGCTCTTTGAGACGAGGGTGGAAGAGTCTTGCGCATGGCTGATAGAAGCGCCACCGACAACACGAGGATGCAGAACAGTCCGGTTGGTAACATGATCATGTTGCCTCTGGTCTAACTGAGGTCTACAAAAGCGAGGCGATCTAATATTGCACTACAACGGATCGAAAGAACTACCAATAGGTATGACTTCACCGTGCGCTAGTGGTGTGTCCCGTTTCGGACAGCCCGACCTCTTGAGTGATTCTAATAGTGATCAGTGAACAAGGGTGTCGAGTAATAAACTCGGAAAGTTGGAATAATTAATGGTATCAACTATGGTAGGTTCGTCAAAAAGGGCTATGAAGTGCTGTGAAAACATGACAAGACGACTCAACTACGACACAATAATACAGAAAGCAATGACAACGAGTATTCGAGGTCCAACTGGAAGAGCGTACCAGCTCTCGAGTGTTAATCAAAGCAAAGATGTGCGGAATGTACAGGCAGCGTGTGCCCATAGCAAATCGTCATAGTACGTCCAGGGTACGTACGCTGGAGATCAGCTTGTTCAGGATCATCGGCGTGATCTCTTCGACCTGGACAGTGATCTGACTCTCCGCAGCGACCCTCCTGTATGCAGCCACGTTGTTCAGGTGAGGCGTGAGCAACAGCGCACTAAACGATTGTCTCAGCCGAGCAATGACGTGCAGAGCTCGTATCTGCTTTTCTATTCGCGATACCTGCGAAGGAGGCAGGAGAGACGCTGCGTCTGGAGGTGTGGCGGGACGCGACTCGCTAAACGGCCACCCGAGGCTAGCAAGCCACCCCGGACGTGTTTGCTGGGTCCCCGATGAGACATTGGAAGGAGTACGGGATAGGGGCAAATCGCTTGTCGAAGAAGACCGGTCTTCGGCGTTCTCTTCGGATATCACCTCTGTTGCACTTCCAACGGGCTGTTGGTCGAGAAGAAAGGCAATCCAAGGATGAACGAGGTACAGAGAACCGAATCGAGAAATATCCTCCTTGGTCTTAATTTCCACAACCCCAAGCGCATCTGTCTGTGCACGGAATATTCGTTCCGATCCGCTCCAAGAAACTGATAAAGGCCCGAGTTCAAAACTGATGCACGGAAGTTTCATCCGTTGTCCTGCAAATGATGGTACAGGGAGCTCATTCAGCCGAATGTACAACCTCCTGACCGAGGTAGAACTGAGTGAAGAGTTCCGTAACCTTGTAACGATCTTGTCCATTTCAGCATGTTCAAGGGCTAGCGGGATGTGTGTGGTCGGCAGTTCGTCGAACGCAGTGATACAAGCAGGAAGACAGCTGTTAAAGCTCCCAGATTGTCCTCTCCACGCAAGGATACTGGTATCCCCCGAGCTCGTGAGTAGCTGTGCCAAGAATCGCCCAAGTGCCTTGTCCCCCTCCCCATATACAACTGGCAACGACATCGAGAATATTCCAAGTAAAGAGTACGCAGCATCTTCCACCCGCGTTGTATACCGAGTCGAGGCTAGTCGAAGCTTCTCCCGTATATCATCCAGACCCGGTCGAAGTGCCATCAAAGCTCGTGCTGACACTCCGGTTGCCTCCTCCATCTCCGCGATGATCTCGGGCGACTCCTTGTGGTTCAGAATATCTATGTCCAGATACGGCTGCCAGTCTTCGGTGTAGAATCGGACAACCTTGGAAGCATGGTATTCCTGCAATGTCCAGGCTCGAGTATTCCAAATGCTCTTCACCAAGTCGCCGCGCTTCGACGGAGAGTGGACGCCACGAAGCAACACGATTGTGATAGAGGAACCCTCATACCACTTGAACATTGCAACCAGGGCCTCTTGGAGGACAAAATGGTCAGCTTTGTTGATACAGCAGGTATCGCTCCATGCCCAATGGAACCCAGCGTCCCGCACGATCTTGCAAAACATTTGTAATTTGTCGTGAGTAAGGGACTCTTCGAGATTGTACACTACGATGCGGACGACCTGTTCGAACAGGGGTTCGTTGTCCTCCCACTTGTGCGAAAATGTAGCATAACGGTAGTATTGCATGACTTCGTGTTCGATGCGGGCATAATCGATGTATGTGGTCATGGAAGAGACCAACTCCTGAAAGATTGGCTGTGACTCGAATGAGCACGCTTGCCCAGACTTGTCAAGGAGACGACCAGAGTCAGTATTAATGAGCATGAGCGGGGATTCACGGATGGCATTGTCAATGGCCGTGCGGATTGCCGCCTTGGTCTGTTCTGGATTTATATATTCATGAAGACGATCTATAATACAAAATCAATAGATGAGCGTCAGTCCGGTGTCCACATACCACGAATTGCTGGATCAGACGACTGGGATACCTTCGAGAGCATTATCTCAAACGTGCCTATAGCGTCGTCGTAACGTCCTGCCCTGTGTAGGGCTGCATACTTCCTCTCATAGCCCCATGGAGAAGACGGATCGAGCGCTACCACCTAAAGATCCTACGTTGACAAGATCAGGCTTGCACCAGACAGAAGCATCGTACCTGAGTCGCATCGTCTATGGCATTCTCCCATAACCCCTTTGCAATATATACATTGCAACGCTTCATGAATACATCTCGTGGGATGACTGGATTGAGGGACAATGCAGCAGAATAACGAGAGATCGCTTCATCGAGTTTTCGCGCGCTCATTGCAAGATCCCCAAGGTCCTCTAGCTTTCTGGCACATCGAAATTTGAAGCCTGACAGAGAACACTTAGGTGTTGTCCATGGTATGTACGTGATTACTCACCAATTATCCATCGGGCATGTTCACTATTGGTCCCTTGTACCAAATTACTTTCCATATCGTGGAAACACTCGGTTGCGTCTGCAATACGGTCAAGGGTTTCGAGGCGTTCACACAAGGCCTGATAAACAGTAAAGCTGGAGATCTTGAACTTGAAATCAAATTATTAACAAGTGCACACCTCAATGGAGGGATGCACGTACACCGCTAGCGGTTTTAAAGGCGTTCCTCCATGCCCCACCTGTTAGGTTTATTTTTGCCCACTCCATCAGCACTCTCTCGTGGCCCCATTGGAATGACGGATTGAGCGCTAGTACCTAATGATCCTGCGTCAACATGACAGAAGCTACATAAGATAGAAATGACATACCTGATCCGTATCATCTATAGCATGCTCCCATAATTCTTTTGCAATATATACCTTGCTTCGCTTCACGAACACGTCTTCCGGAGCAGCCATGTTGAGAGACAATGCAATCGAATATTGAGCAATAGCTTCATCGTGTTGCTGGGAATCTGCTGCGATGTCACCAAAGTGTACCAGTTTTTCAATGCAGCGCAGTGTGAAGTCTGAGGAAATTACTACGTAAACAGTGCTTGCATTAGGGTCTGTGTCTGCTCACCTACCGCCCACTTCGCCCGCTTGTCATGCGTGTCTGTTTCACCCACCAATTCACTGTTCATGTGTTGGAAACATTCGAGTGCGTCTGTTATGCGATTGGTCATCAGGAGATAGTCACAGAGAGTTTGATAAGTTGCAAATCTCGGTACGGTGAACTGTGGACCAACTAAGCGTCAATGGCATGGGGGTTATCAATGAGATGTTCACATCAAGAGCGCCAACCAAGGCATTTTCCCATGAACCACCTGTTAATTTCAGCTTGACCCATTCCAATAAGAGAGGTACGGGATATGATGAACAGAGAGTTGCGTCACCATCACTTTCAGGGGTGGAGAGACATCGTCGCAAGAATTCTATGATTTAATTTTCGAATGCACAGCGGAGGAACACGTAGAGTGTAGCTCACCAAGAGCCCAGATGGAAGTCTCTCTGTTTATCAAAATGTCTTTGTCGACAGTATTCACAACTTTCAGAAGAGATTCGCCTGCCTCCTTGGTGCGGCCCGCTGCGTACAGCGCTTCGCACAGCTGCTGTCGAATCGTGAATCCTAGGTTATCAAATTTCCATCCGGATATCTGATAAAGAATCGAATGCGATGCAGTATACCCGTTATAAAGCAAGCTCACCAGTGAGACCACCAAGAGGGATCGACTCATGTGGTCTCGCATCCGAGCTCGCGCACATCTGAACGACTCTATTGCACCCTCGTAGTCACTGTTCTCCATACGCAAGTTTCCGACGAGAAGATACATATATGCCTTCCGGGAGTGTCAGAGATAGAGGTGTATCAATAGGTCATGGACATGCCTGGACCATATAGCATATCGAGTTGAACGGAACTGTAGCAATGATGTCGTCTACCCGCGATATCGCATCGGGGTGTTCGCCTGCCATAAATACAATAATAGCCTGAGGGACATGAGCAAGTGAGACATACTCAAGATGGAAAGAAAAAATACAGACCTTAACGAGAAGAAGGAAGCTAACGTGAGATGAGTGAAACCGCTCAAATGCGATGTCACATGTCCGATATCCCTTGTGCCTTTCCCCTTTGCCGACAAGTGCTATACTCTTTGCAATGTAAGCCATGACAGACGGGTGAATTTCGATCGCCTTGGCATAAATTAGCATCGGAATTCAGAGTTTGTAACAGCGGGGGAAGAAGCACCTTCTCTGCATCCACGAGGGCCGTATCCCACTCTCGCAAACGAGTTCGTACAAGAGCTCGACTAGCGAGTATGTGATGGTTTGGATACCGAGACTGGGAAGCTGTTACTGTCAATAAGGCCTCTACGCTTGTGAGCTGGTCCTGTTCCCATGAATTGAGGGTAGCGTTATCGACCTGGATGGCAGGCTCCTGGAAAGTAGGGTGTAGACGAGACAATGGAATTGGATCCTACGCGGAGAGACGAACGAACTATTCAGACGCGTCGTGATCCAAAGAAACAAGATATTTACAGTGATGCTAGACAGACTTTCGATGCAGATTTTCCCGTCCTGACCACCAATTGCGAGAAGCAGGTCATCTGGAGAGATCGCGACTGAATGTATTTCTTGAGAGTGTTGGATGAGATCGAGTTGGGTGTATGTTGCTGTGTCCCGCAACGATAGTGCATGCGCTGTCGAGCATGCAACGAATTCCCCATGCCTCGGTAAGGCAATGCACGAAAATCCGTTGCTTTCTGGAACAGGCCAGTCAGAGACCGGACACCCAGTGGATACCTCAAATTGTCTGATGGCATTGTCGGATACGACGAGAAG
>JBBPUB010000362.1:0-16453 GCA_038094415.1 Xerocomus alliaceus
ATTCAATGTTTGTACCATCTTGATTGATGAGTGAATATCTAGGAAACCATTGATGCTGGACTCATAAACCTAGGTATTATTAGAAAGTCCTAATCAGAGGCTTTCCAAAAATATATACATTACTTAGGTAATTCCTACTGTACTAGGAAATATCATCAAATTAATCAAGGGTACTCATTGAATCGGTTTTGTTGCTGATATAAAGAGTATCATAAATTAGTATGAAGTGTATCCTTCCTTGGCCTTGATGACTTCCTAAATCCTTCTAGACATACTTTCAATCAAATTCTGACACTAGCCCACCTCAATCTTGTACCACTCTGTCACAATCCTTTTCCAAAGTTCCATTACTTCCTTAGGTGGCTCAGAATACTTTGCTAGCCTTCTTTTAAGGATAAATCAGAGATGTTCTATGGGGTTAAGGTCTGAAGACTGAGCAGGCCATACCATAACCTCAAATCCATGGTCCTCAAGCCATCCCCTAGCCTTTTTACTAGTATGCTTGGGGTCATTATCTTGCTGAAAGATAATATCTTCTGAAGATTTTCCATAATTTGCTAGGGTTTGTTGGAGCTCATCCTCCAAGATCTATACATAAAGGTTAGCATCCATCTTACCATCAATCTTGCAAGCCATTCCAACCCCTTCCCAAGTCATACAACCCCACATCATCACTGATCCTCCTTCAAACTTGACAGTACCCTTCACCAACCTATCACTGAGGCCCTCTCCTGCCTTTTTCCATGCCTACTTCTTGTCATCTGAGCCAATGTGATTAATCTTGGTCTCATCTGACCATATAACAAATTTCCAGTTCTCCACAGTCCAATGCTAGTGACTCAGAGCAAAGTCTAACTACTCTCACCTATAACATTAAGAGAGCAAAGGACATTTTTTCTTCACCACAGACTTCATTCTAGCTTTTTTGAGATGTCTTCTAATAGTCTGGGAAGAGATAGAGTGGTTTTTAATATCCTGGAGTGTCTTGGTAACTTGAACAGCATTTTCAGCCTTTCCAGTTTCAATAAGACAAATAGCATAACACATGTTAACAGGAGTAATGATGAATGGATGACCACCAGAGGATTTGGGCAAGTTAGGACAGTATTCAGAGTAAATCCTGCTGATAGTAGATTGGCTGAGACCAGTAGAATGGGAAATTTAATGGGTTGAATGATGTAATTGAAGAAAAGAGATGATATAAGTAGTTTGCTTAATAGAAAAAGATTTCATGATGATGGAAGTGGAAAAAGTGAAGGTGTTTTGATGTGTTTGTACCATGTTGAACTTATAATATGTCACATGACCCATGACTTATGTAATATCCTATTTTGACATATAGTTTTAATATTTTAAAGTGTCAGCAACAAAACCAATTGTTAAGATTGGTTACTCCAGTTCTCTGGAAGGAAGTCCAAGGGCATGGGAGTAGGAGCAGAGGGGTGGAGCAGAGGGGTGAGTCTCAGCACAGGACTTATGTGTCGCATCTTGCATAGGTTCGACTCTTCGGAGGAGGGATGTGAGGGTAAGGAAGGAGACAACCAGAGTTATTCAAATCAATATTCAGACTAAGGGATCTACAATGAAGTAACTACAATATTTATACTACCAGAGTTGTATTGCATTACTAATGGAGTAGCTGTAAAACAGGATGATAACTAAGATAGGAATGAGAAACTCGGAGCTGTGCATCAGAGATGTGATATGCTGGACTGTGCATCTAAGAACGAAGATCCAACAAAATGGACAGGCACAGCCCATCAGAGAACAAAGATAAACATAAAAGGAAAAGTCATGTGGGTCCGGAGATCCTACACATGTAAACAGAGGAGATCACTCTGGAGTTATTGAGGAGTTGGATGTGGAGTTCTGGAGTAGGAACAGCATATGACACCAATTCAATGAGTACCCTTGATTAATTTGATGATATTTTCTGATATAGTAGAAATTACCTAAGAAATGTATATATTTTTGGAAAGCCCTTGATTAGGACTTTCTAATGATATCTAGGTTTATGAGTCTAGCATCAATGGTTTCCTAGATATTCACTCATCAATCAAGATGGTACTGTCAAGTCTGGTCCCTCCAGGATATTACTCCAGATAAGTCTGAGCTAGTGGGGTGGAGGTTCAGAGGTTAGTACAGAGGCGGACTGAAGTCCAGGCAGAGATAGTAATGGATGGACTTAGGAGTGTGAGGACTTAGCACAGAATGTATGTGTTGTGCTCTTGCTCTAGTCTGGTTCTCGTTGAAACAGAGGTAAGGAAAAGGATAGAGGGAAGGAGACTGAAGGAAGTGGAGGAAACCTAAACAATATTTGTACTGAGGAGAGTACAGTGGAATTGTATAGAATATATATACTACTGGGAAATGCCACTAGAATGGAGCACATAGGACAAAGTCTGGTAATATGAAGTCTAGAGCTATAACTGGTGTTAGCAGTCACTGGAGCTATGCTCCATTATGAACTCTAAATGACAGAGAATGGAGACTGTGGAACTAATACTAAAGGAGATATAAGATAAGAAGAACAAGGAGAACTATAATGAATGAAGTTCAGAGGTGAGGAATGCCTTCCTAAGTAGATCATGCTGGAGTTGCACTGCACTGACTGGAGTTGAAGTCTGGGATATGATAGTATCCCCCTCTTAGACCTGAACCCTTGAAGGCCATGTGGCTGAGTGAAGTGTGGAGTATGGATGTGGAGTTGGTGTGGAGATGTGTGGTGGAGTTTGATTGATCTGTGTGACTCCATTGATTGTTGGTTGGAGTCTGAATTTTGTGGCTGGGCATATAAGCCTGGATGATGTGTGACTAGTCTTTAATTTTCTCCCACCATCATTCATCATGACTACCATATCTGACCTCCCCTTCCTGCTATCAGAGATCATAAAGTGGACCTGGGGGGACATTCAGGAGAAAATCAATGATGATGACATAACCATAGCTGCAAAGGCTGTGGAGTAAGGGCGATGATGGAAAGAGGTGAAGAGGAAGGCCAAGAAGGCAGTGTGAAAGAAGGCTGAGACAGAGACAGTGCAGAAGAAGGCTGAGGCAGAGGTGCAAGCAGTGGAGGAGAAGAGGTGAGTGGAGGCAGCAGAACAGAGACACAAGAAGGTGGTGGAGGCAGCCAAGAAAAGGGTGAGTGGTCACGTTCTGTAACTATGGACTTTACTAATTTGTTATTAGGCCAAGCAAGTTCAGGTCACATAGACCATGGACAAAGGCAAGGGGAAGGCACTGCCACCATGCAACTGGTGCAAATTGAGGGATGAGCCATGTGAGATGGGGACTGGCAAGTCCAAGTCCTGCATCGCCTGTCAAGAGGTGAAGGCAAAGTGTGTATGCTCTAGAGATGGTGAGGCACCAGAGAAGCCTGCAACAAAGAAGCCCACAATGAAGCAGAGGCACATGATGGGGGCAGAAGAAGGCCCAAGGCTGTGCAAGAAGGTGCACAAGGACTTGGAGATGGAGGCAGGGCTAAGTGGGGAGAGCAGCATTAAGCATGCCCTTCAGGGCATTGAGCTGGCAATCCAGTCATTGGATAACCATGTTCAGACCCAGATACATCTGCTCTGCCAGCTTGTGAAGCTCAAGGAGGCAGAGGTGTTTGATGATCCAGAGGAGGAGATGGGGGATAAGAATGTAGCAAAGGCAGTGGGAGAGCTGGATGGTTTGAGGGAGGACTATGAGGAGTCTGGTATGTCACTGCCATTGCCTCCATAGTGTAGCATTAGTTTTTTCAGACTTGTATAATTAGCAACAGAATTGAATGAAGAAATAAAATGAAGTTGGAACAAAAGAAAAAAAAAAACACAGAAAGAAAGAAAAGGAACAGAAAGAAAAGGAAAAGGAAAGAAAGGGAACCTTGGAGTTGTATGACATTAGGTGGGTAGTGGCCCGGGCTTGTCTGGGTACCTCTCATGGAAGTCCGAAACAAGGTCCCTTGCGTTTCCCAACTCCGTGGCAAGTAGCCAGGAGGTCTCATCATCAGTTCCCTCGTAGCCCAACCAATGAACCAGGTACAAGAGTTGGCAGTGACGCCTTCTCTGATCGATCTTGGAGTCTAAAATCTCCGCGATCTCGTACTCCGGCTCACCATCGACCTCGACCGGAGGTGGCGGCAGTTGGACACGATTTAGTATAGTATTCGGAGTAGAGACTTCTAATTGAGAGACATGAAAAACTGGATGTACGGAATGCATAGTGTCAGGTAAACGTAAAGTAAATGAGTGAGAACCAGGCTTAGCGATAATCGGAAATGGGCCTAGATTCTTCTTGGATAGTTTTTTGGATGGTCGTGTAGACCTAAAGTACTTGGCCTTCACGTACACTTGGTCACCGACCTTGAAGTCCGGGGCCAGACTTCGTTTAGCGTCGGCGGGTCCCTGATAACGCTTCTGAGCTTCAGCCATCTCCGACCGGAGGAAATCATGGAGTTGATCCAAGTCCGCGACATAAGCTTTGGCTGCAGACGAGGTGAGATCACGATCGGAGTTGATAGACAGATTTGGGTGATAGCCCTTATTAGCAAAGAACGGGAATACTCCGGTAGTAGCACTTGGAGCGTTGTTGTACGCGAATTCGGCAAGAGGGAGAAGTTCCAACCAATTGTCCTGCTGATAGTTGCAGTAAATCCGGAGGTATTGCTCGAGGGTCTGATTAGCGCGTTCAGTTTGACCATCCCCCTCTGGATGATATCCGGAGGTGAAATGAAGACGCATATCGAGAGCTTTACCTAAAGACCGGAAGAAGTGTGATACAAACTTGGAGCCCCGGTCGGAAGTAACGTGGGCGGGAACTCCATGCTTACTGAACACGTTGATCAGGAACAACTTAGCTAGGTCGGCAGAGGTGATGGTATCATGAGTCGGGATGAAGATCGATTGTTTAGACAACCGATCAACGACTACTAGGATCGCTGTATAACCCTCTGAAAGGGGAAGCTGTTCAATGAAATCCATGGAGATGGAGTTCCATGGTTTCTCCAGAATTGGTAGCTGCTTGAGGAGTCTGTAAGGCCGGTGCCTCGGAACCTTGGCATGGGCGCAGGATGTACAGGAACTAACATAGTCCTTGATGAAGGTGCGGATGCCCGGCCAGGTATACTCACAGCAAATGAGTTCCAAAGTGCGGTTCTGGCCGAAATGACCTGCAGCGGGGTGATCATGAAAGTAGCGGAGAATCTGGAGCTGGAGATCTTCAGCTTCGGGGACATAGATGCGATTGTCCTGGAGTAGGAATCCTTCAGGGTTGACTGTCCAGTGAGGGTCGTCAATAGACTCAGAGGAGAGGATGCAGGATGCGACTGGATCGTTGGGAAGAGAGGAGAGGATGTCAGAGTGGAGTTGCTCAACGTCGACTAGGAGTGAAGCCCAGAGTGTCGGAGTAGCTAAGTAAGTCGCGTGAAGAGATGCAGCAAGCTGTTCATGGGTGAATATGGGCCGGAAATTGTCGGAGTTGATGCGAGCGTAGTCTTTATCCCTCTCTTTTGGGTAGACATCCCAACGTCTAGTTAGCACATCGGGTTTGGCTCCGAGCTTACCAGGCTGGTAACGGACTGCCATATTGAATTGGCAGAGGTATTTGGACCAGCGGGCCTGGCGGCGCATCAGGAGCTTAGTGGTGGAGAAATACTCGAGATTCTTGTGATCAGTAACGACGTCGATCAGGGATCTGGAGCCCTCAAGAAAGTGATGCCAATTCCTAAACACCTCAAAAATCACCAACAGCTCCTTGTCGTGCGTGTCATAGTTCAACTCCGGCCCTGTAAGGGTGCAGGAGTAGAATGCGACCGGATGGAGTTCGGAGTTGGAGCTAGTGATGGATAGAATGCTGGCAATAGCATAATCAGAGGTGTCGGTTTCAACAGTAATGGAAGCGTTTGGAGTCCAGTGGATTAACACTGGAGTGGAGATGAAGGCTTCCTTCAGCCGATTGAAGGACTTGCGACAGTCGTTGGAGAAGTTCCAGGGAACTCCTTTGCAAGTGAGCTGCGTGAGTGGGATCATGATGTCCGAGTAGTTTTGAATGAAGCGACGGTAGAAGTTGGCGAAGCCAAGGAAGGACTGAATGTCCTTAACCTTACGAGGCTCCGGCCAATTCTGAATCGCTTTGACCTTGTCCGGGGCCATAGTGAGCCCGGAGGGAGAGAGGATATAACTGAGGTACTTGACGGACTCCGAATGGAACTCGCACTTCTCTGGCTTCAGGTATAGACTGTTAGCACGGAGACGCCGGAGAACTTCCTGGACGTTCTTGCGGTGCGAGGTGATGTCTTGGGAGTAAATAAGGATGTTGTCGAGATAGATCACAATGGAAACATCCAACATATCAGTGAATATGGAATTGACAAAATGCTGAAAGGCGGCTGGAGCGTTGGTGAGACCAAAGGGCATTACCAACCATTCATAGGATCTGTAGCAGGTGCGGAAGGAAGTCTTCCACTCATCTCTGGCGGCAATGCAGACTAGATGATATGCATGCCGGAGATCGAGCTTGGTGAATATCTTGGCACCGCTAGGAGCTTCCAGGAGATTGGAGGTACGGGGTAGTGGGTAACGGTTCTTCTTCGTGATCTTGTTCAGACCTCGGAAGTCAACACAGAGGCGGAGAGAGCCATCCTTCTTGCGGACGAAGAGCACCGGTGCGGCATGTGGAGATGTAGATTGCCGGATGAAGCCGATGTGGAGGTGTTCATCTAAGAAGTCCTTAAGGGCCCCCTGTTCTGTGGGGGAGAGGGAGTAGAGCCAACTGATCGGAGGTTCGGTACCTTCCTCGAGATCAATCTTCAGATCGAAGGGACAGTGCTTGGGGAGCGTATCCACCTTCTTCTTGCTGAAGACATCCGCAAAGTCGTGGTACTCCGAGGGAACTCCAGAGAGGTCTGGAGGTACCTCCGGAGCGTTGGAGACTGTAACTGAGCGAGCTTTAGCAGAGTTAATATCTCGAAGGGAAAGGGCGAAGGGAACAGAGCCCTTCAACTTGCAAGCGCGATTGAACACGGCTGCATTGACAAAGGAGATTGCTGGGCATGTAAGCCCGGGGGCTCTAGGCGAATCCGGGGGTGTAGTCTCCAGAGAATGAGTGGGGTGATTGTCGGGTGATGGAGGAAGAGGAACGGAGTTCGGCTCAGGAGACTCGGAGGTTGACATCAGGGTTGGCACCCCACCTGTGGAAGTCCGGAACGTGATGCTGCCCAATACCCAATCAATCGACGGATTGTAGCGGGTGAGCCAGCTGTGCCCTAATACTATCGCACAAGAGGGATCCAGCGAGGTTACATAAAACGTATCGGAGGTGGTTTCGCCAGATGGAAAGAGGATCGGAAGGTCTACGGTGGAGTTGATGTCGGAGGTAGAGGAGCCGTCGAAGAGACAGAGGGAAAGCAGGGAAATGGTGTTTGTAGGGATTTTGTGGGTATTAACGAATGTGGAATCTATGAAGCAGTGGGTAGAACCAGAGTCAAGTAGACATGAAATGGAGGACAGATTAAAGGTCGGAATGGATACTATAGGTTTAAGGGAATTAGGATCGGAAAGAGCGGACGCGTTGAGATGGAGTTCCTGAGGTGCACGATCAGGAATAATGCGACTCCCGGACTGTGCAGTTCTACGGGAGCCACACTCTATTTTTTTGCCTCCGAAGAAGCGGAGCTCGTCGAGGCTTCTGTCGGAGTAGCCGCAGCAGCACGAGCCTTTGAAGCTCTAGAGCTGGATTTTGAACACTCCTTGGCGGTGTGCCCAAATTGCCCGCAGAACAGGCAGAGACCTTGGCGAAGGCGGCATTGGCGCTCCTTGGGGAGAAGCTTGCCGTCCTTGCCCAACTTGGTGGAGATGCTATCAGCATTGTTAGCATCTCTATTTTTAGGTGAGTTCTTACCACCTCCGGAGGATCCGGAGGGTGAGGAGTTAGATCCCTTGGACTTGGATTCGTCCTTGGGCTTGTCAGAGGTACTGGAGTTGTTTGAGGATGTCGAGTTGGCAGATTTGTTGTTGGAGTGGCCTCCGGAGTTTGAGCCACTCGGCTTGGTTGCTCAGGAGATTTCCTCCTTTCGCTCCCAATACCGATGGTCTATTCTTTGGGCCATCTTGTGGAGTTCAGCGAGGGTGTTGGGCTTGCCAAGACGAGAGACCTCGTCCTTGATCCGGTCCGGAAGTCCCATGTAGAAACTCCGGCAGAGCGCACCGTGGCCCCAATCCCAGACCTGGCTCGCCAGGCGATTCCACTCGACGATATACCTAGTGATACATTGTGAGTCCTTCATCTGCAGTCGCTCAAGTTGAGCTTCTGCGTCAGCAACAGGGTCGTGGGGTCCAAAGTTGGACTGCAGTTCATATAAAAACATCTGCCAGTCATCCATCCACTTCGGCCAGAGATGCAGGGGTTCGGTCCCGAGCAAGTCCGGTTCGAAATAATCTAGGGCTATGCCCTTGAGGTATGATTGCGCGAACGTTACCTTAATCCTATCGGTGTGATAGGTCTTTGGATTTGCTTGAAAGTTCAGTTCACACTGAACGACGAAAGGCCAGAGCTTCTTGGGATCCGTTCCATCAAACGGATCTGGCTCTTGGACCTTTGCTTTCGGGGTATCGGAGTTGTTGTTATGTCTGAGGGCCGCTCTTGTCATGTCCTGAATCGCGTTAGCAAGCTGTGCGAACGGTTCATAAGCTAGCGGTACGTGATTGAGATCGTCATCTTCGGATTTGGAGGCCGGATCGTCATCAGGTTGATCAGGGTTGTCACCAGGTGGGTTATCGTCCAGGTCGTCACCACCGTCACCGTCATCACCACCATCGCCAGGGTCCGGGGGCGGAGGGCCGCCGGCACCACCAGGAGGTCTTCGCGAGCCACCTATCTCAGGTGCTGAACGAATCGACAACTGGGAGTGAGACCGGTCACCAGCCAACTCCCGAAAACAAGGAGATGGCGGAGATTGTTCTGAAGGCAGCGCTGTCAGATGGGAGTTACGTCCGAAAATACTGGAAATCAAGGGGATGTGGCCATGAGCGGTGAAGCTGACATATTCGCCAGGAATACTACGGGAACTACCGAAGGTAGCCATGGTTCTGGAGCGAGTATTGTAAGTATGGGTACGAGACATGAGGTCTTGAGGACTAGAACAAGGTGTGAGTATGAATATACTGTCAAGTCCGGTCCCTCCGGGATGTTACTCCGGATAAGTCCGAGCTAGTGGGGCGGAGGTTCAGAGGTTAGTATAGAGATGGACCGAAGTCCGGACGGAGATAGTAATGGGTGGACTTAGGAGTGTGAGGACTTAGCACAGGACGTATGTGTCGCGCTCTTGCTCTAGTCCGGTCCTTGTTGAGACAGGGTTAAGGAAGAGGATAGAGGGAAGGAGACTGGAGGAAGTGGAGGAAACTTAATCGATATTCGTACTGAGAAGAGTACAGCGGAATTGTACAGAATATATATACTACTGAAAAATGCCACTAGAATGGAGCGCATAGGACGGAGTCCGGTAATACGAAGTCCAGAGCTGTGACCGGTGTTAGCAGTCACCAGAGCTATGCTCCATAATGAACTCTAAGTGACGGAGAATGGAGACTGCGGAACTAATACTAAAGGAGATGTAAGATAAAAAGAACAAGGGGTACTATAATGAACAAAGTCCGGAGGTGAGGAATGCCTTCCTGAGTAGATCGTGCTGGAGTTATGCTGCACTGACCGGAGTTGAAGTCCAGGATATGACAGTCCACAACATAAGCTTTGGCTGCAGATGAGGTGAGGTTGCAATCAGAGTTGATAGAGAGATTTGGGTGATAGCCCTTGTTAGCAAAGAATGGGGATACTCTGGTAGTAGCACTTGGAGTGTTGTTGTATGTGAATTCAGTGAAAGGGAGGAGTTCTGACCAATTGTCCTGCTAATAGTTGCAGTAAATCCAGAGGTATTGCTCAAGAGTCTGATTAGCACATTTGGTTTGACCATCCCCCTCTGGATGATATCCAAAGGTGAAATAAAGGTGCATATCAAGAGCTTTACCTAGAGACTGGAAGAAGTGTGATACAAACTTGAAGCCCTGGTCAGAGGTGACATGGGCAGGAACTCTGTGCTTACTGAACATGTTGATCAGGAACAACTTGGCTAGGTTGGTGGAGGTGACAGTATCATGAGTCAGAATGAAGATTGATTGTTTAGACAACCGATTGACAACTACTAGGATTGCTATATAACTCACTGAAGGGGGAAGCTGTTCAATGAAATCCATGGAGATGGAGTTCCATGGTTTCTCTGAAATTGGTAGCTGCTTGAGGAGTCTGTAAGGCTGGTGCCTTGGAACCTTGGCACAGGTGCAGGATGTACAAGAACTAACATAGTCCTTGATGAGGGTGCAGATGCCCAGCCAGGTATACTCACAGTAAATGAGTTCCAAAGTGTGATTCTGGCTGAAATGACCTGTAGCAGGGTGATTGTGGAAGTAACAGAGAATCCGGAGCCAGAGATCTTTAGCTTCAGGGACATAGATGCAATTGTCCTGGAGTAGGAATCCTTCGGGGTTGACTGTCCAGCAAGGGTCATCAATAGACTCTGAGGAGAGAATGTGGGATGTGACTGGATCATTGGGAAGAGAGAAGAGGATGTTGGAGTGGAGCTGCTCAACATTGACTAGGAGTGAGGCCCAGAGTGTCGGAGTAGCTAAGTAAGTCATGCAAAGAGACACAGCAAGGTGTTCATGGGTGAATATGGGCCAGAAATTGTTGGGGTTGATACAAGCGTAGTCTTTATCCCCCTCTTTTGGGTAGACATTTCAACATCTAGTTAGTGCATCAGGTTTGGCTCCGAGCTTACTAGGCCGGTAATGGACTGCCATATTGAATTAGCAGAGGTATTTGGACCAGCAGGCCTGGCAGTGTGTTAGGAGCTTAGTGGTGGAGAAATACTTGAGATTCTTGTGATTGGTAATGTCATCAATCGGGAATCCAGAGCCTTCAAGAAAGTGGTGCCAATTCCTAAACGCCTCAAAAATCACCAACAGCTCCTTGTCATGCATGTCATAGTTCAACTCTGGCCCTGTAAGGGTGCAGGAGTAGAACATGACTGGATGGAGTTCAGAGTCAGAGCTAGTGAAACGGCAGAACCCTTGTGGGAACTTGAACCGGCTCTACTACAACTATCAGCTAAGAAAAGAATAGGGACTACTAACTCGTTCTGTTGAGGAAAGAGTTGAGGTGGTGGAGTGGCTTAGTAGTCGAGTTCTGGAGAAAACCAAGAGACTAGACTAGGGATCTACCCAGCGTCGTCCTTGGGGTTTATATACTACTATACTATTTGTACATGTTTGTCTAACCCTAATACCTGATTAGATAGAATGCTATGCCTACGCAGTAGGGCTATGACTAAGGTAAGAGTCCATGCTGTAGCTATCCAATAGCGATAAAGGCATACCACAGCCTCTAGGGCTGAGGGGAATGGTAATGAATAACACGTTTGATACTGCAGGTGGCAGATCAAATGGAAGAGAAGCCGCAGCAGCAGTAATGAACTGGGCTGTGCCATAGCCATGCACAGCACGGAAATGAAAAAGAATCACTCGGTGATTAAAAGGGTGTTGGCTACACGCGGTAGAAGTCTAGAAGGAGCACGGTAATGACCGTGGCAAAGAATAGCCAAATGGAAATAGATCTGATCAGGAAGAAGAGCAGAAGATAAGCACGATCAGATTAGTCATGAAACGATAAAATAAGATCAAGCAAAAAGTATATGCTAAGTCCGTTGCAATGAAGAGTCTACCAGAGACCGTATACGAGACGGCAAGGATTGTCACAGCTAGTGATAGATAGAATGCCAGCAATGACATAATCAGAGGTGTCAGTTTTGATGGTAATGGGAGTGTCTGGAGTCCAGTAAATTAACACCAGAGCAGAGATGAAGGCTTTCTTCAGCCAATTGAAGGACTTGCAACAGTTGTCAGAGAAGTTCCAGGGAAATCCTTTGTGAGTGAGCCATATGAGCAGGATCACAATGTCTGAGTAGTTTTGAATGAAGTGATGGTAGAAGTTGGCAAAGCCAAGAAAGGACTAAATGTCCTTAACCTTACAAGGCTCTGGCCAATCCTGAATCACTTTGACCTTGTCTGGGGCCATAGTGAGTCCAGAGAGAGAGAGAATATAGCTAAGGTCCTAGGTTTTTCTTTGATAATTTTTTAGAGGGGCATGTGGATTGGAAGTACTTAGCCTTGATGAAAACCTGGTCACTGACCTTAAAGTCTGGCACTGTCAAGTCCAGGTCCTCTAAACAAGTCCAACAATGTCTGGAACAGAGTTGCAACAGGAGTGTGAGGAAAGGATGGGTGGAATGGAGGGGGCGAGGACATTTGGTGCAGGATTTATGTGTCATGCCCTTGTACTTGTTATCCTCAGAGTCAGAGGTCAGATGAGCACAGAGCTCAGGGTCAGAAGCATGAGAAGGAGACTAATTCAATATTTAAACTGAAGTATGTATATGTTGGAGTACCATATTTATACTATGGAGTCCAGATGGATTAGTAACAGAATGTGACAGGTTGTCAAAGATTAAACAGAATGAGTAATGATATATCAAAGTTGGAGACAGGTTGGGGACATGCCCAAGATAGGTCGAAGACAAATCAGAGACAGATGTCTGAAATGGGTCCAGGACAGGTCAGAGACAGATGTTAGGCTGTCATACTAAGTGAGACACCTGCTTGGAGGAACTAAGAATAAGAATAACTGGAGGAGATTATACAAATTGGGAATACGAGAGATGAGATAAGAGATATCTAGGAGATCGTACTGGAGATCATACCAGAGATCATGCTGGAGAGTACTGGAGTACCAGAGTTGGAGTGGTATGTGACAGGCGCTAGAGTTCACTTGACATCAGTGGGATCTTGGTATCATTTCTAAATGGCAGCAATCTTCTCATGGGGGTAGGAATGAAGGGAGTTGAGGTTGATGGAGTATTCTCATGCTCTGGCAGAGGTAAGGTCTCTCTCCAGATGTATTGTCAAGTTCAGATGGTAGCCCTTATTGGTGAAGAAGGGAGAAACTCCAATGGTTGCATTCAGAGCATTGTTGTACACAAACTCTGCTAAGGGAAGGAGTTCAGACCAGTTGTCTTGTTGATAATTGCAATAGACTTAAAGGTACTGTTTCAGGGTCTGGTTCATATGCTCTGTTTGACCATCTCCCTCCAGATGGTAACCAGAGGTGAAGTGGAGTTGGATGTTGAGGGCTTTTCCAAATGAGCAGAAGAAGTGAGAAATGAACTCCAAACCTCAATCAGAGGTGATGTGAGAGGGAACTCCATGCTTTGAAAAGACATGAAGGAGGAAGAGTTTTGCGAGCTCCAGAGATGTCACCTTATCATCAGTCAGAATGAATATACATTGCTTGGAAAGGTGATCGACAATGACTAGGATGGCAGTGTGTCTAGAGGACATGGAAAGTTGTTTGATGAAGTCCATGGACATGGAATTCCATGGCTTCTCAGAAATTGAGAGCTGTTTTAGGAGTCTGTAGGGCTTATGTCTAGGGATCTTGGCTCAAGTGCAGGCTATGCAAGAAGAGACATACTCCTTGATGAATGTCTGAATGCCTGGCCAGGTATATTCCTGACAGATTAGCTCCAAAGTGTAATTTTGTTCAAAATGTCTGAATAGCAGATGATTGTGCTTATACTGGAGCACACAGAGTCAGAGATTATTAGCATCCAGAACATAGATACAATTATCCAAATGAAAAAAGCCATTGGAGTTGATAGACCAGTGTGAATCAGGGTTGGAGTTAGAGAGGTGGATGGCAGTGATGGGGTTGGAGGAGAGAGCAGAGAGAATATTGCTGTGAAGTAACTTGATGTTGAAGAGGGTGCTGGCCTGGAGAACCAGAGCTGCAAGATAAGTGGCCCATAAGGACACAGCAAGCTGTTTCTGAGTAAAAATGGAGCAAAAGTTGTGGAGATTAACATGAGTGTAGTCCCTATCTCCCTCTTTGGGATAGACGTCCCAGCATCTAGTAAGGGCATCAGGCTTGGCTTCAAGGCATCTGGGGCAGAAATGAACAATCAGATTGAACTGGGAAAGGAACTCTGACCACTGGGCCTGCTGGTGAGTCAGGAGCTTGGTAGTGGCAAAATACTCCAGATTTTTGTGATCAGTGACGATGTCAACCAGAGTTCCAGAACCTTCAAGGTAGTGGTGCCAAGTCCAGAATGCCTCATGGATGGTAAGTAGCTCCTTGTCATGGATGTCATAATTAAGCTCTGAAGAATGGAGTGTCCGAGAGTAGTAAGCGACTGGCCAGATTTCCTGGTTCATACAACAGATGGAGAGGATACCAGCAATAGTGTAGTTGGAGGTGTCAGTTTCTACTATGATTGGAGCATCTGGAACCTAGTGGGTAAGTATTGGAGCTAAGGTAAAGGCATCCTTAAGCACCTGGAAGGTGGAACGACAGTCTGTGGAGAAGTTCCACAGAGTACCCTTTCATGTGAGTTGGGTTAGAGGAACAACAATATCAGAGTAGTTATGAATGAAACGCCTGTAGAAATTTGCAAAACCCAAGAAGGACTGGATGTCCTTGACTTTCCAAGGCTTGGGCCAATCTAAGATTGCTTTAACCTTTTCCAGAGACATGGTAAGTCCAGAGGGAGAGAGTTGGTATCTGAGATAATCAATGGAGTTGGTGTGGAATTTGCACTTATCTGGGCAGGCATAAAGTCCATGTTTGCAGAGTCAATGGAGTACTTCCCAGACATGCATCTTGTGGAAGGCCTTGTCCATAGAGTAGATGAGGATGTTGTTGAGATAGACTATAATGCAAGCATCTAACAGATCAGTGAAGATGGTGTTGACAAACCACTGGAAAGCTGCTAGAGCATTGGTGAGACCAAACAGCATGACTAGCCACTCATATGAGCCATATCAGGTCCAGAACAAAGTCTTCCATTCATCTCCCTCAGCAATGCAGACCAGGTGGTATGCATGCTGGAGGTTGATTTTGGTATAGATCTTAGCTCGGCTCAGAGCATCTAGGAGTCGGAGATGTGGGAAAGGGAATAGTGGTCTTTCTTCATGATCTTGTTAAGTCCTCAAAAGTTGATGCAGAGGTGGAGAAAACTGTCCTTCTTGTGGACAAAGAGGACTGGAGTGGTGTCACATACCACTTCAACTCCGGTACTCCGGTACTCTCCAGCATAATCTCCAGCATGATCTCCAGTACAATCTCCTAGATATCTCTTATCTCATCTCTCGTATTCCCAATTCATATAATCTCCTCCAGTTATTCTCATTCTTAGTTCCTCTGAGCAGGTGTCTTGCTTAGTATGACAGCCTGACATCTGTCTCTGACTTGTCCCCAACCTGTCTCCAACTTTGATATATCATTACTCATTCTGTTTCATCTTTGACAACCTGTCACATTCTGTTACTAATCCATCTGGACTCTATAGTATAAATATGGTACTCCAACTTGTACATACTTCAGTTTGAATATCAAATTAGTCTCCTCCTCACGCTTCTGATCTTAAGCTCTATGCTCATCTGACCTCTGACTCCAAGGATAACAAGTACAAGGGCATGACACATAAGTCCTGCACCAAATGTCCTTGCCTCCTCCGTTCCACCCATCCTTTCCTCATCCTTCTGTTGCAACTCTGTTCTGAACATTGTCGGACTCATTTAGAGGACCCGGACTTGACAAGCAGTGTGGGTGAAAGAGGAGGGACAAATGAACCCATTAGCTAGGTGTTCATCAAGGAACATCTGGAGTGACTCAAGCTCAGAGACAGAGAGGGAGTACATGGTGCCCAATGGGGGAGATGTGCCTTCTTTCAGATTGATTTTGAAATCATGTTTGCAGTATGGAGCAAGCTTAGAAGCCTTGCTTTTGCTAAAGATGTTCACAAAGTCATGGTAGTCCAAAGGAACTCCAGAGAGATTAACAGGATCCAGAGTTGTGGAAGATGCACAGAGTTGGGTAACCTTAGGGCAGAGTTGCAGGCTAAACTGTAAGGAGCCCTGAAGGCAATAGGCCAATACAAAGGCAGGTGCTGTTAAGATCGGTTACTCTGGTCCTCCAGAAGGAAGTCCATGGACACAGGAGTAGGAGCAGAGTAGCAGAGTGGAGGGGTGAGTCTTGGCACAGGACTTATGTGTTGCACCTTGCATAGGTTTGACTCTTCAAAGGAGGTATGTAAGGGTAAGGAAGGAGACAACTGGAGTTATTTAAATCAATATTCAGACTGAGGAGTGTACAGTGAAGTAACTACAATATTTATACTACCAGAGTTATATCGCATTACTAATGGAGTAACTGCAGAACGGGATGATAAGTAAAATGGGAATGAGAAATCCAAAGCTGTGCATTGGAGATGTGATATGCTGAACTGCACATCTAAGAATGAAGATCCAACAAAATGGACAGGCACAGCCAATCAGAGAACAAAGATGAACATAAAAGGAAAAGTCACATG
>JBBPUB010000363.1:0-16445 GCA_038094415.1 Xerocomus alliaceus
GTGATATACTTCTGAAACCCGTTGTCAACTTCTCCGCTAGGCTTGCGGAAGGATTTCTGGACGAGTTTAGACAAGGCGAGGCGAGCGGTGGCTTTGGTGTCAAAGGGGAAGAAGGTTCCTTCAAAGTTCTCTACGAACTTATCGAAAGTTTTCTCGGAGGCGGCGGTGTTGGGATCAGCTAGTTTATCATACCACAGTTCCGAGAAGGGGACAGCTCACCCTTTGCTGAGCTTATTCAAGGTGGTCATGATCTTGACCTCGTCACTGTTGTAGAGGGCTGCGTTAATGGAGAAGTAGGCCTTCATGGCCTTGATCCATCGGGTGGCGTCATCTTGTTCGCCAGAGAAGTCGGCAGGGAGAGCAGCTTTAAGCTCAGTGCTGTGGGTGGACATGGGGGTGCTAGGGGACGGGGTACGAGTGGGGAACAGTGGGGTCAAAGGTCTCGAGGGTGCTAAGGGGGTGCTAGGGCTTGGGTGCGATGGGGTCCCGCTGGGGGTGGTCGAAGGTACACCAGGGAGTCGCCTGGGTCTAATGGCTGGGGATGCTGGGGGTGTGGACTCCGAGTCAGAGTCGGAGTGTGCGCTGAAGGATCTAGAGAATCGACGAGAGGGTCTGTGGGCTATGGTGATTCAGTGGGGTGTGTCCAACTCTTAGATAAGAGGGACGTAGGGATATTCTTGGTCTTTTGTTACGCGAGTAGCCCGAGTCAGCTACCAAGGGGGCGAGGGGTACTGGGAGATGGACTGATGACTAGGAAGCACTTGAGGTGCTTGGGACGAAGGACACGGTGCAGATGATGCAGCGGACTCAAGACTACGTGTTATTGCATAGACCAAGAATGTAGACTACGATACACGATTGGAACTTATAAGGGTAACAAACAGAAGCGTATAGAAGGTCATGGAAGGGCGGGGATACTAAGCCGTCATGAGAGAGACGACTGCGGAGAGATAAGCGTCCCGACACAATGGTAAAGCGTACGAAGATTATAAAGCAAGGAAGGCTGCGGAACGTGACGACATTACCAGAAGGAAGTATCGTTCAACCCAGTGAAAGAAGAAAGGCGGAGCATGCTGGGGAACGAGGAAGCTAAGAAGGAAGACGTAGCGGTGAACGTAAAGAATCGTAACAGTGAGAAGGAAACTGCAATTGGCGGCAATGATATCAAGATCCAGAGTATAAGTGGTTAATCTGAGGGAGTCTTTGGAGTCCATGAATATAGTGGTGCTGATCACCAAGGTTATGGGAGACGAAGGTGGAGGAGGAGGGGATGAAATCCAAGAGCAGGGGTAGATACAGTGGGAGATGAAGGAGTCATGATAGGTAAAGAAGGGGAAATGATGGTATTTGATGACAAAGAAATTGATGTAAGGTAGTGGTGTCATATGCTGTTCCTACTCCAGAACTCTGCATCCAACTTCTCAACAACTCCAGAGTGATCTCCTTCATTTGTGTGTGTAGGATCTCTGGACCCATGTAACTTTTCCTTTTATGTTCATCTTTGTTTTCTGATTAGGCTGTGCCTGTCCATTTTGTTGGATCTTCATTCTTAGATGTGCAGTCCGGCATATCACATCTCCAGTGCACAGCTCTGGATTTCTCATTTCTGTCTTACTTATCATTCCGTTCCACAGTTACTCTGTTAGTAATGTGATACAACTCTGGTAGTATAAATATTGTAGTTACTTCACTGTATACTCCTCAGTCTGAATATTGATTTGGATAACTCCAGTTGTCTCCTTCCTTACCCTCACATCCCTCCTTTAAAGAGTCAAACCTACACAAGGTGCAACACATAAGTCCTATGCCAAAACTCACCCCTCTGCTCTGCTACTCTGCTCCTACTCCTGTGCCCATGGACTTCCTTCTAGAGGACTGGAGTAACCGATCTTAACAAGTGGTCTCATTTCTGTAGTGTGAGGGAAAGGTAAATTCAATGAAAGGTAGGAAAAATAAGTTCTGGGGTGATCATAGAAACATAAGTATTGAAGCCATATAGCCACAGAATGGATAGAAGACATTCAGGAAGTTTACTAATGGCTAATCATAGGGGAATGCCAAACATGAGAGAGAGGTCTGATGGAGTGCAATGGTTATGATAATATTGGACTTGAGCTGTTTCATGAAACAAGCGCACCAGCTCTTGGGTGACTTTGTCATCCTGATAGAGGGGGAGAGCCTCAATGACATGGAGAAGCTGGGAGTCTGTGAGAATGGCACTGTATAGGATGAATATGGCTAAGGTGGGCAAGAAGAAGGGCTGCACATGTGAGGATCTGAGATATGCATACCCAGATATAGATGAAGAGATGGATGAGATGGGTGAAAGCATTTTCTAAAATGATGCAAGTAGTGGGGTTGATGGGCATCTAATGATGGTGAGGGAATGTCACCACCCAATATATGATGACAACAACAGTAGTGATAAGGATGAGGCAGAGGAGGAGGACGGAGATGATTAACTGATAGTCCATGTGATCCATGATGAGCCCTGGTTACCACAGTTGATGGAGGCGTTTCTAATCTGTTAGGATAGAGGCAGTTTGACAGAGATTACTCTCTAGTTCCCAAGTATTTTCAGATGGGGCATAACCTTTCCATTTGATAAGGTAATGATAGCGACTGGGAGTTCCCTTATGAGCTAGAATGGCCTCAACTTCATATTCTTCTTTGTCATCTATAATCTCTGATGGGGGCTTCAGGAACAATGGGCCATGAGCAAAGGTTTGTTTAAATGGGGATAGGAGGGAGGCATGAAACATATCATGAATTCTCCAAGACTTGGGGAGTTTGAGGTGATAGATGAGTGGTGAGAGGGTTTGGATGACTTCAAACAGTCCTACTTGTTTGGGGGCCAGTTTCCTAGACAGGAATGGAATGCGGAGATGAGTAGCTTCCAGCCATACCTGATCTCCAACCTTCCAAGGGGTAAATTTAGTCATTTGATGTCTTTTTATTGCTAGGCACACCAAACTATGCACAGCTAGGGCCTTATCCCTTGCTTTGGTCAGGGCATCCATCCTGGAGGAGAGTGCAGAAATGAAGGTCTTTGTGAGGGTGGGAAATGCTCTGGGTTCATAACCCAACATGAGACTAAATGAGGACTTTTGAGTGGAAGAGTGGGGCTAGAGTTGTGCTGGAACTCAGCGGTGGTGAGGAACTTGGCCCAATTATGTGGGTTGTTTCTGCAGAAGATCCTTAAATATGTTTCCAGTTCCTGGTTGATTCTTTTGGTCTAACCATCAGTCTGTGGGTGATAGACAGTGGACAGTTTAACATCATAGTGGAGTAGTCTGGCTAGTTCTCAAGCCAGAGCCAAAGCAAACTGTGGTTTTTGGTCAGAGATAATGGAGTCCTGTATTCCAAATCATTTGAATACATGGTCATGGAAAAGGTGAGCTATTCCTAATGTGTTGATGGTTTTATGGCAAGGAGTAAAAATTACCCCCTTTGTAAGCCCATGGTTGACCACGACCATGATAGAGTTGAAGCCTTCCAAGAGGGATAAGTCAGTGATTAGGTCCACCAACAGTTGCTTGAATGGGAGAGTAGCGATGGAAGGGATTGGTGTCAGAGGAGGGGCTGTGGAGTGAGTGTTGGCCTTGAAAGTTTGACAGGTGGGACAGCCATTGATGAAGTTTTTGATGAAGGTGGTGAGACCTGGCCACCAAAAGTCCTGTTCCAGTAGAGCCTTGGTGTGAAATTGGCCAGCATGATCCATGGTTGGTGCAGAGTGAAATGTGTGGAGTAGGGACAATCTGTGGTCTGAGGGAACGTATAGTCTGTTTCTGTAAAAGAGGTGGCCATTGTCAAACTTCCAGTCCAATATGGCTGATCTGGAAAACAGTAGAGAGCCTAGTTATAGTGCTCTGAGTGCTCTAAGAACTAAAGGGTCAGCAGCAGAGGAGCTTTGGATCTTGTGGAGGAGAGCTGTGTTGAGTGCTTGAATAATGACAGGTTCTGGGATTATGGAGGAGTCCATATTGTCAGTGGATGTGTCAAGAGAGGATCATTGAGACAATGCATCTGCTGGACCCATCTTAGTTCCTGGGGTAATCTGCCATACCAGATCAAAATCTTGTAGGAAGAGGGACCAATATGCTTGATGTCAAGAGAGTTTTCGAGGGTTCCTGATGTAGGATAGGTTTTTGTAATTGGTGATGATGATGACTGGGTGAGTGGATCCTAAGAGGTATTGTTTCCATTCCTCCAACACAAGGATGATGGCAAGTAGTTCTCTGTCATATATGTCATAGTTTCATTTGGCCAAGGAGAAGGTTTTGGAGAAATAGGCACAAGGGTGATCATTTTCATTTATGTCCTTTTGAAGTAATATGGCTCCTGCCACAAGAAGAGAGGTGTCGGTCATTATAGAGAATGGTTTGCTGGAGTCAGGGAGTGTGAGGACTGGTGCAGATGTGAAGGTATTCTTGAGGGTTTCAAATGCATTCTGCTGCTGAGATGTCCATTTCCATGGTTCGTCCTTTCAAGTTAGGAGGGTGAGTGGAGATACAATGTTTGAAAAGTTAGGGATAAACTTTCAATAGAAGTTGGCAAACCCAAGAAAGCTGCGAATTCCTTTGACTGATAAGGGTGGTTGCCAATCTCTTATGGCATTGAGCTTGACTGGATCCATTATGAGTTTTCCCTATCCAATGATTATCCCAAGATACTCCATAGTGGGGGTGTCAAAAGAGCACTTTGACAACTTCAAAGATAGCTTGTGTTCCCAAAGGCAATTGAAGACCTGTTTGGTGTGTTGGTGGTGTAACTTGAGGTTATCCCTAGTGTGAATGCTGATATCGTCCATATAAATTTTAAGCCATCCCTCTGTCAAAAGGTCTGCAAAGATATGATTCATGAATGCTTGAAATGTGGGTGGGGCATTGCAGAATCCAAAGAACATGACTGTGGATTCATAAAGTCCAAGGGGAGTGATAAACATGGCTTTCCATTGGTCCTTCTCTTGGATGCAAATGTTGTTATATCCCCATCATATGTTCAGCTTAGTGAATAAGGTGGGTTCTTTCATGTTATCAACAAGGTCAGAGATAAGCAGCAAGGGGTAGGCATTACAGATGGTATGGGAGTTAAGGTATTGGTAGTCCTGACACGGTCATAGTGTGCCATCCTTCTTGGGAACGAAGAAGAATGGGAAAGCTTGTGGGGACTTTGAGGGGAGGATCCAACCCATCTTGAGATTTTTGTCAATGAAGGTACTACAGGCGTCTTTCTCTTTTGGGTTCAATGGGTATACTTTGGCAATTTTGGGAAGAAAGGAGGGTTTGAGGTCAATTGTGTGATTATAGGGACAATGAGGGGGCAAGACATTGAATGTGTTTTCTGAGAATACGTCCTTGTATTTCTTGTACCAGTCTGGGAGTGGGGTAGTCTAGGGGAGGTTGTCCTGGGTGAGCTAGGTTGAGATTGTAATCTTGTTGAGACTTTCTTTGAGGTGATCCTATGGAAGCAGAAGGGTTTTTGTCCCCCAGTCAACCTGGGGGTTCCACTTCCACAGCCAAGGCATCCCAAGGATCACCTGTTTCTTGCTGAGTCCCAAGATAAGCAGATCTACATTGTCAAAGAAATCTTTGTGGATAAGTTTTACTTTGAGCTTTGCTCTAATGGTGCCATGATGGTTTTCTATTCCATCGACATTCCAGGCTTTGATGGGTTCGGAGAGGGCACATACCCCTAGATTTAGATGAGGGACCAGAAATTTGTCAATGAAGTTACCAGTGGCTCTGCTATTGATTAATGCGATGGTTTCAACGGTTTCAGACTGTACTTGGAGACAAATGGGGATTTGAATTGTTCAGTAGCTAGGCAGTCCTACAAGTACATGGGAGGGAGACGTTGACACACCCTCTCCTTCTAAAAAGACGTTGCAGAAGGTTGCTTATCAGAGGAGTCTTCATAACAGGCTTGAAGAACTTGGAGGATCTCATCCTCATTCTTCCCCTGGACCTGGAGTTGTTGAACAAACATCTGTAACACAAAGAGAGTAGGAGTTTGAGGGAGTGCAGGAGTTGTGATGGTGGAACTGGATGGGGTTGGTGGGGCAGTAGTGTGGGCAGCTGTGATGGTTTGGCTAGGGAAGTTATGGAGGTATGTGTGACATTTGGTGGCATTGTGGCTAGTGTGTCGGCAATAGAAGCAGCATTCTTCTCAGATGCACTTGGCTCATTTCTGAGGGGTTAACTTGGTGAGTTGAACTGTGTTGACGTCCATGGCGTTTGGATCTCTGGGGTTTCTAGGAAGAAAAGGGGCAGGTTTGCCCTTTTTCAAAGCCTCGATGCAGGCTATCTGGGTATGGAAGGTTTTGGCTTTGTCTAGCCAATCAGTGATGAGAACAGGGACTTTGTCCATGAAGAGGACCATGATGGTGATCCTCTGATCTATGCCTAGAGAGAAGGCATCAATGAGCATAGCGTGGTCAGTGATTCCAGCTTGAGTAGCTAGATTCTGAAACTTAGTGATATACTTCTGGAAGCCATCATCTATCTCTCCACTCAGTTTGTGGAAAGACTTCTGAACTAGTTTGGACAGTGCGAGACAAGCAGTGGCTTTGGTATGAAAGGAGAAAAAGGTTTCTTCAAAGTTTTCTACAAATTTATCGAAGGTCTTTTCTATGGCAGCGGTGGCAGGGTCAGTGAGTTTATCGTACCACAACTCAGAGAAGGGAACAGCTTGACCCTTGCTGAGCTTGTTTAGAGTGGTTATGATCTTGGTCTCATCACTCGTATAGAGGGCAGAATTAATGGAAAAGTAGGCCTTTATGGCTTTGATCCAATGAGTGGTGTCATCTTGTTTGCCAGAGAAGTCAGCAGGGAGGGCTGCCTTAAGCTCAGTGGTATGGGTGAACATGGGAGTGACTGGGAATGGGGTGTGAGTGGGGAACAGTGGGGTCAGTGGATGCAAAGGTGCTAGGGGGGTGCTAGGGCCTGGATATGGCAGGGTTCCTATGGGGGTGGTGGAGGGAAGACCAGGGAATTGCCTAGGTCTGATAGCTGGGGATGCTGGGGGTGTGGATTCCAACTCAGAGTCAGAATGGGCACTGATGGATCTAGGGGTGTGACAGGAGGGTCAATGAGCTATGGTGATTCAGTGGAGTGCATTCAACTCTTAGATAAGAGGGACATAGGGAGATTCTTGGTCTTTTGTTATGCGAGTAGCCTGAGTCTGCTACTAGGACAAAGGGTATGAGGGTGAGCTGGGTGCTTGGGAGACTTGAAGTGACTGAGTGCTGAGGGACACAGTGCAGGGACTGCAGCAGACTCTAGGTTACATATAATTGCATAGACCAAGAATGAAGACTACTGTACAGGGTGTGAAATATAAGTACTATAATAGAATCATATGGAATATGATGGCAGGTGGGAATACTCAGCCATTGTAAGAGAAGCAACTGCAGAGAGATAAGCATCCCGAGATAGTGGTAACAAGATCAAGAAGATAAAAAAAAAAGTGCTGTGAAATGAATGGACACTACCAAGAGGAATGGGTGTTTATAATAAGAGATGAAGTAAGGTGGGGTAAACTGTGGAATGGTGATGAGAAGGAGGAAAACATGGTGAAAGATATAGTAGATCATAACAGCTATCCAATAGTGATAAAGGTGTACCACAGCCTCTAGAGCTGAGGGGAGCAGAAATGAATAACATGTTTAATGCTGCAGGTGGCAGATCAAATGGAAGAGAAGCTGCAGCAGTAATAAACTGGGCTGTGCCATAGCCATGCACAGCATGGAAATGAAAAGAATCACTCAGTGATTAAAAAGGGTGTTGGTTACACACATTCAAAGATCAGAAGGACATGGTAATTACTGTGGTAAAGAATAGCCAAATGGGAATAGATCTGATTGAAAAGAAGAGTAGAAGATAAGCATGATCAGATTAGTTGTGAAACGATAAGATAAGATCAAAAAAAAGTGTATGCTGTATTCATTACAATGAAGAGTCTATCAGAGACTGTATATGAGATGGCAAGGATCGTCACAGAGACTGGGTGGATTGGATCATCATATGTCTAGTCCATGTTCTAAAGCATAGAATTTTGAATAAGATTGGAGATGAAGCCATTAACTTGTTGATTGAGTAGCTTTTATTTCTTCTGATCTATAGGAGTAGTCATATGGGTAAAGGTTATATCACCATTGACAATTCCCCAAACAGAAAATAATTTGAGAATGCCATGCATGTGAATAAACCAAATGGGATAGTTGGTTTGTCCCTTAAGGACAGTGACATGATGAAGGGTTTGGTTATCAATCTTAAGCTCGGTAGAGGTGGGAAGAAGAGCAGCCATTATATCTGTTTAAAATAAGAGGAGATCTGAAAAGACATTATCAGTAATGAAGTTACAATAGATAGTATGGATGAAAGATGAATTAAAAACAAAAGAATCCAGAGTAGAAGATCTTGTGCCATGTGAACCAGTAGGTGTCAATGATTGTAGTGGTGATTGGAAACCTCTAAGTTGTAACCATAGTAAATGCCTATAGTATTTCTTGGAATATCCTTGAATGCAGTTGAATCAAAAGGTCTTCTGCCTCTTCTTCAGGGTTTGTATCTCCTCAGTTAACACAAATTTGTACCATTCTGGAAGGGGATTGTGGCAGTTGCTTAGGAAGCAATCCCATTACAACTTCTCAAAGTAATGAGAATTATCAATGACAATGTCACTGATATAACCACATTTCACACAAATTTCCATTTCACTACAAGAGTAATAAGGAGTATAAATGTAGTTCAAAGGATATCTAGTGTTTAAGTCCAAGAAATTGATATAAACAGGGTCTAAATCACTATTGTAACAGTAGTCAACACATCCAGACAGTGGCCATGAAGAAGGTACCAGGGAAGAGTAAAGGTACTTAGTGCTGGCATTAAAGCCTTCTATATGCTTCTCCTTCTTGAGTGCCACTCAAGGTACTCTTTCTTGCCTAATTCTTCCTCCAAGAGCTTAATATACCACTTGAGCAATGTTAGGGCCATCAGCTTTTGCTTGATAAATTAAACATTGCAGCTATTGTTGTTGATAGTAGCTGAGTTTGCAATAGAAATCATGCAGATATCACCTATCAAAGGCAGCATTCCAAACATCTTGGTAGGGAACTTCTTTTGGTCCATACTGAATGGGATCTTCACCATCTTCTCCATAATGAGCATAGCAGAAAATGTCTAAAGAGTCATTCCCATTAGTGTTAAGGGAATCAAAGAGTTGAATGTTTTCAGGATTAGGAGGAAATTGCTCCCTGTGCAATACTCCCTAGCCCATAAAGTGAACTTTAATCCTTAGTAGCAGTTCAAATCTCTCATAACTCCAGAATAGAGCCCATTCTGTGCCTGAGTAAGCCAAGAATAGTGACTCCCCTTGATATATGAATGAGTTTACATGGTAGTGTGTCTTTGTTCATGTTTCAACTGGTTGAATGATAAAGGGGTTGATAAGGCAGTGAGTATAAGTGAGTTGGTTGAAATGTAGATGAGGATTTGTGCCAGTTTGAATGAAAATGTTAAAGACCCTTTCAATAATCTCTCCATGCATATTAAGCATGGTCTGCTTCCTCAGGTCATCCTCAGCCTCTTGGGAGTCCTTGACCTCTAATCAGCCTTGAAATAAGGCTTGATGATAAGCCTAGTGTTGCATGTCCCAAGGGATGTTCCTGGCCCAGATGCCTCAAGGCTCTGAAAGATCCAGTCCTACTAGTAGTAGCTTGATTACCTTGCAATCCCAATTATTGAAAAAAGCAGCATGTTGAAAATTGTCTTCTAATAGCAGAGGTGCTTGGGAATGGAGTCAGGCAATCTGGTTGCTAGTATGACAGTTGAGACAGTAATGGAGGCATTGATGCATTGACATGGTATGGAGAAGGTGGAGAGCAAATAGAAGTAATGAAAGAAGGTGTTAATGGAGTATTTGAATGTACAGAAGATGAGTTTGTTAACAATGGTGTGGATGGTGTAAGTGGGACATCAATGATATGAGGTGGTTGCCTAGAATGAAGTGTTCAAGGAAAGAACAATAGAGCATTTGGGCTCTGAGGTCTGTCTTCTATAAGGACAGATACAGACTCCACTTGAATTCTGGCAAAATCTTCATTTGTAAGATTTATAATATCCAGATCCATTGTGGAAGAACTTTCAGATAAAGAGGAAACTGGATCAATCTGAGCTTTGGATGATGGTTCTGGAACACAAAGTGTTTCATAAGTTCCAGGTTCCCATTCTGAGATATTCCTAAAAAGGATAAAGTTTTGTCTTCTGTAATATTCAATTTCTCCTAGAGATGTCTGTAAAACTGGAGAGTGCTGGTTGTTACAGATCTGGTCTTGTTCCATGGATCTGCTGCATAAGGGACATGGTAGTTTAAAATCCACCAAAAGGAATGGTTCTGGCATATCTAGAAATCTTGGAAAGTGGAAAGAAGATTATGAATCAGGGGTGATAGCCTGGTGTTCTAGGCATATAGTCATATGCCATGAGTCAGTAGCATTGGTGGAACTCATGACAAGTGTTCATACACATCCATTCTTCTAAAGGAAGAAGGTTATGTATCCAAAGTGAAACAACAGCAACCTGATGGTGAAACTGGACCAGTTCTACTACAACTATCTTAGTAAAAGAAATGGAGTAAAGGTACTAACTTGTTCTATTGAGGAAAGAGTTATGGAGGGGCAAGATGCTTAGTAGTTAAGTTCTGGAAACAACCAAGAGACTAGACTGGAGATCTACCTAGCATTGTCCTTGGGGTTTATATACTACTCTACTGTTTGTACATATATTGCTAACCCTAATATCTGATTAGAATATATGCTATATGTCTATGATGAAGGTAAGAGGCCATGTTATAGCTATTCAATAGCAATAAAGGTATACCACAGCCTCTAGGGCTGAGGAGTGTGGAAATGAATAACACATTTGATACTGCAGGTGGCAGATCAAATGAAAGAGAAGCTGCAGCAGTGGTAATTAACTAGGCTGTGCCATAGCCATGCATAGCATAGAAATGAAAAGAATCATGCAGTGATTAAAAGGGCATTGGCTACATACATTAGAAGATTAGAAGGGCATGGTAATAATTGTGGCAAAGAATAGTCAAAAGAGTTTAGATCTAATCAGGAAGAAGAGCAAAAGGTAAGCACAATCAAATTAGACAAAAAAGATAAGATAAGATCAAAGAAAAAGTATACACTAAGTCTGTTTTGATGAAGAGTCTATCAGCAACTATATACAAGATGGCAAGGATCATCACACAAAGACTGTGTGGAAAAAGGCATATCCCTAAAACATGTTTTTTGGGTTTTCCAACATGGCTTCCATAGCAGATGCTGCAAGTTGTGAGACTATGATAAGTCCTACAAGCCACCAATTCTCACACATGACAGTAGGAGGCATCATGAATTCAAATGATGTCCTTTTATGTTAAGGCAGGGCTCATAACCTATTAAAGTAGCAAGGCTACCTCAATACACACAGGGAGAAGAGGTATTGAAATCAAGTAGGAAACTTACTTGGTTGGTTTAAGAATTGGTATTGGTAATCAAAAGAGGATAGAAGAGATTGTATTTCTGAAGTGATTTTCAATAGAAGAGATATGTGTGTGTAGGAGCTGGGCTGCTGAGCATAGCTCAATATCTAGCTCTTATATACTGTAAGAAATACATTTGTATGTATGTACAGTAAGAATAAAACTAGTAAATTCCAGAGAATGACATGGAATGTTATAGAAGAAATATCAAGGTATTGTTATGTGAGTAGCCAGAGTCTGCTATGAAGGTGACTAAGGTGAGGGTTGACTAGGTCTTGGTTGACTTGAAGGTGCTGAGGAGACAAAGGGGCTCAGTGCAAGAGCTTGACTATGTGGATTGCATAGATTAAGAATGAAAAACTTAGAGTATAGGGTGCTCTGGTATATAAGCTATGGCAGAAGGTCATAGAATGCAATGAAATATGGATAACTAAGCTGTTGTTAGAAAAACAACTAAGGAGAGATAAGTGTCCAGAAGTAACAGTAAAGGTAAGTGGAGAACTGTGGATGGCTATGCATCCAAGAAGAGAAATGCTGCAGAATGGGAAGATAGCACAAATAAGAAATAGTGGTTCTTATAGAAAACATGAAAGGAAAGTGAGAAGTGAGGAAAAGAGATAGAGAACAGAAAGACGCTACGGTAGGCATATAGAATCATAACAATATCCCCTTCATACACAAGAACCCCTGATTCTAAGATATTATTCCCTAGGAGGTCCCCCAAAGATGGCCTCTGCCTGTGAAATGAAGTAGTGTTCAAACAGACAATCGTCTTGGATGTGTCCAGGTTCATCACAAGTGAAGTATACTCTTCTAGGGCAAAAGTGAGGTCCATGCCCCTAATTCTAGCAGAAGGTACATTGGGTTTGAAGGCAGTCACAAGTGTTATGCCCTGGGGCCAAGGTAAGGCAGGTTAGGCATTGGTATTGCAAGCAATTTGTTCTATAGTGACCCCTACTTCCACATTGAAAGCAGGTAGTAGTAGGAGTTGTGGGCAGAGGTTGGGTGTGGGGTATTAGAATATGTGACAGGGATAACAGGACTCATTGACCATTGGGCAGAGTTAGGAGGAAATTTCTGTTGGCAGCTACAATGTCCAGGTCTAGAGTATAGGAAGTGATTCCAAGGGGTCCCTTGAACTTCAAAAAGGTGGAGGGGGCTATGGAGAACAATGCGGAGGGTGATGTGGACCATGGAGAAGAGGAGAGGTGTTCAACAAGAGGAGGTACCAGTAGAACAGGAGAAGAGGGGGTAGTGGTAATGACTGAAGAAGAAGGAGTAACATTGTGGGTAGAAGAATCAGTAGAAAGAGAAATAAAATAGTGATCCCATTCCAGCAGTGTAAGAGAAAGGTAAATTCGTCTGAAGGTAGGGAATATAAGCACAGGTGTAAGCATAGAGACATAGATTTCAAAACCAAAAAGATGTAATATGAATAGAATGCATTCTGGCAATTTACTAACAGCTAGACATAGGGGTATGCCAAACATGGGGGGAAGATTAGAAGGAGCACAACAATGGTGGTAGTATTGTATGTGGGCCACTTCATGAAATAAGCACACCAATTTCTAGGTAACTTTGTCATCCTGATAGAGGAGTTCCTTGATGGTGTGGAGGAGCTGGGGGTCTGTGAGGATGGCACTGTAAAGGATGTACTTGGCTAAGGTTGGTAAGAAGGAGGGCTGCACACATAAGGATCTGAGACATGCATACCCAGACAGTGATGAAGAGGTGGATGATGTGGGAGAAAGCATTGATGAGGATGGTATGGATTATGGGATTGATGGGCATTTACTGCCAATGGGGAAGAGTGGAAGCCCAGTAAATAGTGACAGCAATGGTGGTAAGGAGAATAAGGCTGAGGAGTATGATGGAGGCAATGAGCTGGTAATTAATGCAGTCCATGGAGATCCCTGGTTACTGCAGTTGATGGTGGCATTTATAATCTATCAAAATGGAGGTGGTGTGGTGGAGATTAGTCTTAGGTTCCCAAGTATTCTCTGATGGGGCATAGCCCCTCCATTTGATGAGATATTGATAGTGACCAGGAGTGCCTTTGTGGGCTAGAATGGCCTCAACTTCATACTCTTCTTCGTCATCTATAATCTCCAGTGAAGGTTCCAGAAATGGGGGACCATGGATTTCTGTCTGTTTGAAAGAGGAAAGAAGGGAAGCATGAAATGTGTTATGGATTTTCCATGACTTGGGGAGTTTGAGGCAATACACCAGAGGAGAAAGAACTTGCATGATTTCAAAAGGGCCTACTCACTTAGACACTAGTTTTCAGAAAGGGAAGGGGATGTAAAGGTAGATGGCTTCCAGCCATACTTTATCTTCAACTTTTCATGGTGAGAATCTGCATGTTTGGTGTTTGGACATGGCCTGTCTGGCCAGCTCATGTGCTGCAAGTGCTTCATCTCTCATTTTGATTAGGGACTCCATTCTGTAAGAGAGTGCAGGGATGAAGGTAGTGGTGAGATTAGGGAAGGCTTGAGGTTTGTAGCCCATCATTAGGCTAAATGAAGACTTTAGCATGGATGAGTGGGGGCATGAATTGTGCTAGAACTTAGTGGTGGTGAGGAAGTTGGCCCATTTATTGGAGTTGTTACTGCAGAAGATTTGTAGATAGGTCTCCAGTTCCTGGTTGATCCTTTCTGTCTGGCCATCAGTCTATGGATGATATGCCATAGACAACTTGACATCATAGTGGAGTAGTCTGGCTAGTTCACAAGCTAGTGTAGAAGCAAACTGTGGTCCACAATCCAAAATAATACAGTCTTGCACTTCAAACTGTTTGAACATGTGGTCATGAAAGAGTCGAGCTACTCCTAAGGCATTGATGGTTTTGTGACATGAAATGAGAATTACTCCCTTTGTAAGCCCATGGTCGACCATGACCATGATAGAATTGAAGCCCTCCAATTTGGATAAATCAGTGATAAGATCAACAGATAGCTGTTTGAATGGGAGAGTAGTTTCAGAAGGGATAGATGCCAGAGGAGGGGTGACCAGATGAGTGTTGACCTTGGATGCTTGACAAATGGGGCATCCCTTGACAAAGTTCTTTACAAATGTTGTGAGACCTGGCCACCAGAAATCTCTCTCTAGTAGAGCTTTGGTATGAAATTGCCCTGCATGTCCAGTAGTTGATGCTGAGTGGAAGGTGTGGAGCAGTGTTGCTCAGTGTTCTGGTGGAATGTATAACCTGTTCTTGTAAAAGAGGTGGCCATTGTCAAACTTCCAGTTTGATATGGCTGATCTAGGAAACAATGGGAATCTGAGTTGTGCAGCTCAGAGAGCTTGAAGGACTAGGGGATCAGAAGTTGAAGAGGATTGAATTTTATTCAGGAGTGTAATGTCTAAGGCTTGAATGATGGTTGGCTCAGGGATGATGGCAGTATCAGCATTGTCGTGGAAGGTATCTAGAAGAGATTGACATGATAAGGCATCTGCAGGTCCCATTTTTGACCCTAGGGTGACCTGCCATACAAGGTCAAAATCCTATAAAAAAAGAGACCAGTGTGCCTGTCTCCTGGAGAGCTTTCTGGGGTCACAGATATAGGATAGATTTTTATGATCCATGATGATGGTGACTGGGTGTATAGAGCCTGAAGGGTATTGCTTCCATTCTTCCAGCACCAGAATAATGGCAAGTAGTTCTCAATCATAAATATTATAGTTTTGTTTGGCAGAGAAGAATGTCTTTGAAAAGTAGGCACATGGATGGGGATCTCCATTTATGTCATTCTAAAGCAGAATTGCTCCAGCTACAACAAGCAATACATCTATCATGATGGAGAAGGGTTTGTTAGTGTCAGGAAGTGCTAGAATAGGAGCAGATATGAATGCCTCTTTGAGGATCTCAAAGGCAGTTTGTTGCAGAGGTGTCCACTTCCATGGCTTATCTTTCTGAGTGAGGAAGGTCAGTGGGGAGACAATGTTGAAGAAACCTGGGATAAATTTTCAATAAAAGTTGGCAAACTCTAGAAAACTCCTGATCCCTTTGACAGACATAGGCAGTTGCCAACTCCTGATGGCTTCAAGTTTTATGGGGTCCATTTTCAACTGTTCCTGTCCAATGATCATTCCAAGATACTCCATGGTGGGGGTGTTGAATGAGCATTTTGACAATTTTAGAGATAGCTTGTGTATGTTACAGTTTTACTCTTGCATTGTTTCATCTTCCTCCTTAGTTTCACCGTTCCTCAGTACCAACCACCATTCTTCTTTGAATATGTAGAACATTACTTCATCCTGGTGGTGACCCCAAGCTCTGCAGCATTTCTTTCTTTATAATCCTATTACTGTAACCATGGGACACTTATCTCTCTGCAGTTGCTTTTCTTACAACAGCTTAGTATCCCCATCTTCCATCATGTTCTATATGCTTCTTTTGATAACCTTTATATTCGATGCCTTGTATTGTAGTCTATATTCTTGGTCTATGCAATAACACGTAGTCTTGAGTCCACTGCAGCACCTGCACCATGTTCCTTTAGCCCCTCACACCTCAGAGCCCCATGCACCCCAGAGCCCCTCACATCTTGGAAACTCCAGCACCTAGTTCCCCTCAGCACCCCTCGTCCCCAAGAAGTAGACTCAGGCTACTTGCGTAACAAAAGACCAAGAATTTCCCTACATCCCTCTTATCTAAGAGTTGGATGCACCCCCACAGGAACCCCATTGCATCCAGGTCCCAGTACCCCCCTTGCACCCTTGCATCCATTGACCCCACTATTCCCCACTCATACCCCATCCCCAGTAACCCCCATGTCCACTCACACTGCTGAGCTCAAGGCAGCTCTCCCTGCCAACTTCTCTGGCGAACAAGATGACGCCACCCACTGGATCAAGGCCATGAAGGCCTACTTCTCCATCAATGCTGCCCTTTACAGCAACGATGAGACCAAGAT
>JBBPUB010000364.1:0-16389 GCA_038094415.1 Xerocomus alliaceus
GTTATTCATTTCTGCTCCCCTCAGTCCTAGAGGCTGTGGTGTGCTCTCATTTACTATTAGATAGCTACAACATGGACTTTTACCTTAGTCGCATACACACAGCATATATTCTAATCAGGTATTAGGGTTAGCAATACATGTACAAACAGTAGAGTAGTATATAAACCCCAAGGATGATGCTAGGTAGATCTTCAGTCTAGTCTCTTAGTTGTTTCTAGAACTCAACTACTAAGCCTCATCAACTCTTTCCTCAACAGAACAAGTTAGTACCTTTCTATCCATCCTTTACTAAAGAATAGTTATAGTAGAACTGGTCCAGTTTCACCACTGAGTTTCTGTTGTTTCAAATTCTGTTCCCAGAGAAGAAGGTCTTCATGCTCTAGCCCCTCCAGTTCCTGGAGATAATAACAGTGATGATCCACCATCCGATCCCTCAGAACCACCCAATCCCTCTGATCTGGGTAACCCCTTTGATGACAATGATGAGCAATAGCCCAACAATATACCCTTGGCTTTTGAACCATTTAACCAACTCATCAATGCCATCTGGGACATGACTTGGCAGGCACTCCAGCATAAGTCCTCTGACACATTTAAAATCAAAGTCCAGGAGCCAAATCCATTTGAAGAACTGGATCCCCAGAAACTCCATCCCTTTATCATCTAGTGCAAGTTGAATTTCCAAGCCAATTCTAAGTCTTTCTGCCATGATCATGCCAAAGTCACTTTTATGCAGTCCTATCTCAAGTAAGTTGCCTATCACATACCACTCCAACTCCAGTACTCTGGTACTCTTCAGTACAATCTCTGGTACAATCTCCTAGATATCTCTTATCTTGTCTCTCATATTCTTGATTCATATGATCTTCTTTAGTTATTCTCATTCTTAGTTCCTCTGAGCAGGTGTCTTCCTTAGTACAACAGCCCAACATCTGTCTCTGACTTGTCTCTGACCTGTCTTGGGCATATCCCCAACCTGTCTCCAACTTTGATATATCATTACTCATTCTGTTTCATCTTTGACAATCTGTCACATTCCATTACTAATCCATCTGGACTTCATAGTATAAATATGGTACTCCAACTTGTACATACTTCAGTTTGAATATCAAATTAGTCTCCTCCTCATGCTTCCAACCTTGAGCTCTGTGCTCATCTGACCTCTGACTTCAAGAATAACGAGTACAAGGGCATGACACATAAGTCCTGCACCAAATGTCCTTGCCCCCTCTGTTCCACCCATTCTTTTCTCATCCTCCCATTGCAACTCTGTTTTGAACATTGTTAGACCTGTCTGGAGGACCTGGACTTGACATCACCCTTGAATATTTCAAGCCAGACCTTCTTGGCAGTGAACCTCTGGAGCTCTGTCTGCTCTGGATGACCAACTGGGAATTGTTCCTGTACAAACTCCAGTCTAACTTTGGTCCACATGATTCTATTGGTGATGTGGAGGCTTAGCTTAAGCAACTCCACATGAAGGATTCCCAATGTATATCTAACTACGTAGTCTAGTAGAACTGCCTAGCAAGCCAAGTCCAAGAATGGGGTCTTAGAGCACTTCACCACAGTTTCTACATCAGACTTCCTGACTATATCAAGGACAAGTTGTCTCAGCTTAACAAACCAGGCAACCTCCATGACCTTCATACTTTAGCACAGCAGATTGACCATTGCTATTGGGAATGTAGGGAAGAGATTTCTAGGGCCAACAAGGCTTCTGGGTCTAACTCTAGAAATGGTAATTCTAAGGCCACTACATCTGTAGCCCCATTTTTATTCACTTCCACCTCAGACTTCAAGCCTAGAAGTTCCACAAAGGACTCTAAGGCCTCCAACTCTGGCAGTAACTCCAACTCTGGAACCTCCATGGCCCTCAAACCCAATTTGTTGTTCAAGCTAGATAAGGATGGCAAGCTCACAGTGGTTGAGCATAAGCATTGCTTCAATAACAATCTGTGCATATTCTATGGTCAAGCCAGCCACAAGGCTAAAGAGTGCCCAAAGTTGTTGTTCTGGGCATCTAAGGCTTGTGTGGCTATGACCACAACTCCAGAAGTCAAACTGGAGGCCTCTAGCACAAAGGTGAAAAAATAATCAGCAGCCTTGTAGACTTCACACAGACTTGAGGTTGCATTGACTCTGCCTGTATATCTAAGGAGGTCTGACTCGATGTATCCACTCTCTCAAATCCCTGCTCCCTCATGCCTTCCATCTCAATTCTTTTCTATGACATTTCAACCTTTCCTGTGCTCATAGACTCTGGATCTTCTGATTGTTTCATAAATACCTCATTCATTAATAATCATGGACTTTCCACATATTCCATTCCTTCACTTAAACTTTAGCTTTTCAATGGAACATCCAACTCCATCATTACTTATGCTATTAACCTCTCTATCCATTTTGAAACCAGTAACATTACTCCAATGATGTTCTATGTCACTTTACTGGATGAATGAATTCTGTTCTCTTGTGCTAGAACATAACTCACTCACCTGCTACAATCTATTGATTGACTGGGTTTCAAGCAGTATCTTGTTCTGCCCATCTGGACAGACCTTGCCAGCAACTCTGAGCTTTACCCCACAGCCTCTGGACTTATCTCCTCTAGCTAATCCCACACCCCCCAATCCACTGCATTTCTGTGACCATAAGGCTCTGCCCATTGTACTGATCAATGCACCTGCCTTTGCATTGGCCTATCACCTTCAGGGCTTTGTACAGTTTAGCCTATAACTCCACTCTAAGGATATCCAACTCCATGCGTCTTTCACAACTCTGGATTCTGTTGATCTTTTTGAAGTCCCTTTAGACTACCATAACTTTGTGGACATCTTTAGCAAAAGCAAGGCTTCTATGCTTGCTCTGTACTGCAAACATAATCTTAAAATTGATCTGGAAGAAGGCACATCACCTTCATTGGACACCATGTACTCCCTCTCTGCCTCTAAGCTTGAGTCACTCCAGATATTTCTTGATGAACACCTAGCCAATGGATTCATTCATTCCTTCTCTTCCACCCATGTTGCTCTAGTTCTCTTTGTCTACAAGAAGGATGGTTCACTCCACCTCTGTATTGACTTCCAAGGACTTAACAAGATTATGAAGAAAGACTGCTATCCCCTTTCCCACATCTCTGACCTCCTAGATGCTCTGAGCCAAGCTAAGATCTACACCAAAATCAACCTCTGGCATGCATATCATCTGGCCTGCATTGCTAAGGAAAATGAATGGAAGACTTCATTCTGGACCTAATATGGCTTGTATGAGTGGCTAGTTATGCTGTTCAGTCTCACCAATGCTCCTACAGCTTTCCAGCAGTTTGTTAACACCATCTTCACTGATCTGTTAGATGTTTGCATTATAGTCTATCTTGATGACACCCTCATCTACTCTATGGACAAGGCCTCCCATAAGGAGCATGTCTGGAAAGTACTCCATTGACTTTGCAAACATAAACTTTATGCCTGCCCAGATAAGTGCAAATTCCACACCAACTCCACCAATTATCTTGGATACCAACTCTCTCCCTCTGAACTTACCATGTCTCCAAAAAAGGTTAAAGCTATTATAGATTGGCCTGAGCCTCAGAATGTCAAGGATATTCAGTCCTTCTTGGGTTTTATGAATTTCTACAGGTGTTTCATTCATAACTACTCTGATATTGTTGTTTCCCTGACCTAACTCACATATAAGGGTACTCTGTGGAACTTCTCCAACAACTGTTGTTCCGCCTTCCAGATGCTTAAGGATGCCTTTACCTCCACTCTAATACTTACCCACTGGGTTCTGGACACTCCAATCATAGTAGAAACTGATGCCTCTGACTATGCTATTGCTAGTATTCTCTTTATCCATTGTATGGACAAGAAAATCTGGCCAGTCACTTACTACTTTCAGATGCTTCATTCTCCAGAGCTCAATTATAACACCCATGACAAGGAGCTACTTGCCATTTATGAGGCATTCTGGACTTGGCACCACTACCTTAAAGGTTCCAGAACTCTGGTTGATGTCATCACTGATTACAAAAATCTGAAGTATTTTGCCACTACCAAGCTTCTGACTTGCCAGTAGGCCCAGTGGTTGGAGTTCCTTTCCTAGTTTAATATGATTGTTTGTTTCTGCCCTGGATGCCTTGGAGCCAAGCCTGATGCCCTTACTAGATGCTGGAACATCTACCCCAAAGAGGGGGATAAGAACTACACTCACATCAATCCCCACAACTTCTGCCCCATTTTTACTTAGAAACAGCTTGCTGTGTTCCTACAGGCCACTTATCTTGTAGCTTCAGTTCTCTGGGCCAGCACCCTCTTCAACATCAAGTCACTTCATAGCAATATTTTCTTTGCTCTCCCATCTGACCCCATTGCTACCATCCACCTCTCTAACTCCAAATTCAATTCTTGCTGGTCTGTTAACTTCAATGGCCTTTTCTATTTGGATAATCATACTCTGTATTGTCTACCAGCTAATGGCCTTCAGAGGTTCAGGTCTAAGGGGGGGATACTGTCACATACCACTCCAACTCCAGTACTCTGGTACTCTCTGGCATAATCTCTGATATGATCTCTAATATAATCTTCTAGATATCCTTTATCTCATCTCTTATATTTTTGATTTGTATAATCTCCTTCTAGTTAGTCTCATTCTTAGTTCCTCTAAGCAGATGTCTCACTTAGTATAACAGCTCTGACATCTGTCTCCAACCTATTCCAGACCCATCTCAGACATCTGTCTCTGATCTGTCTTAGGTATGTCCCCAATCTATCTCTAACTTTAATATATCATTACTCATCTGTTTTATCTTTGACAACCTGTCACATTCCATTACTAATCCACCCAGACTCCATAGTATAAATACAGTACTCCAACTTGTACATACAGTGACTTCCAAAACTATTTCAATAACTAATCCTGACATAGGGCACAAAGCACCCTGCAATCACATATAGGAATTTCACTTAGCTTTGGTGGGACCAAATAAAGTACAAACTCTTGGCTACAAACTGTCCCTTGAATCATGTGATTTGACCTAGGGGTTGCTAAGATATGACCATTTTAAGACAACAGTACCATTGGAACAGTTTTGGAATTTTCAATATTCAATACAAAATACTTGCCATATTGATGTTATTTGCCATTATTTGGTCCTACAAACAAAGATATATATATCTTGGTCATGTCTAAGTTGAAAATTATTCCCACACTTCTTAACTTCCTACTTCTATCATTATGCAATCTCTCTCTGCTTCTCAAAAGAGAACCATCCTTGCCCAGCTGGATGCTGGTCATTCTGTTTGCTCTATTGCATCCAGCACTGGTGTGGGCATTGCTACCATATCTAGACTTCACTCTAAGGAGTATTTTAACCTTCAAAAGTCTGTTAGAGGTTGTCCTTTCAAGCTTTCTCCTGCCAATATTTATCATGCTATTCATCTTATCACTACTCATAAGACAGAGAATGCTGTCCAGGTGACCAAAGCCCTCTTCACCATCATTGACAAGCCTCTCCATTTTAATACCATATATTGTCACTTGAAAAAATCTAAAATGAAAGCTGTAGTCAAGGCCAAATGTTCTTTTCTCTCTGAGAAGCATTGCAAGGCCTGATTGGACTTTGCTACTGCTCATCAACATTGAACTGTAGAGAATTGGAAAAGGGTAATATGGTCAGATGAGACCAAAATTAACAGATTGGGGTCAGATGGATGCAAATGGGTGTGAAAAAAGCCAGGTGAAGGCCTTAGTAACAGGCTGGTTCAAGAAACAGTTAAGTTTGAAGGAGGTTCTGTGATGGTATGGAGGTGTATAACTTGGAATGGAGTTGGTCATACTGCTAAGATTAATGGTAGAATGGATGGAGATCTTTACCTTCAAATTTTGAAGGATGAATTGCTGAATACTCTTTAGTATTATAATCTCAATCCTTCTAACATCATCTTTTAGTAGGACAATAATCCCAAGCATACTTGCAAAAAGGTGAAGGAGTGGCTAGAAGAGCAGGATTTTAAGACTATGGTATGGCCTGCATAGTCTCCTGACTTAAACCCCATTAAGTATCTCTGGAATTACCTTAAAAGAAGGCTGGCAGAGTATGAAGAACCTTCTAATGGAATTCTTCAGTTGTGGAAGAGAATTCAGGTAGTATGGGAGGAAATACTAGTAGAGGAGTGTCAGAAGTTGATTAAGAGCATGTCTAGAAGGATTCAGGCAGTGCTTAAGGCCAGAGGAGGGTATACCAAGTATTGATACATATTAAATGTGATGATTCTTGCCATCTCATATATAGTCTCTGATAGACTCTTTATTGTAACAGACTTAGCATATACTTTTTCTTTGATCTTATCTTATCTTCATTATCTTATCTGATCGTGCTTATCTTCTGCTCTTCTTCCTAATCAGATCTAAACCCATTTGGCTATTCTTTTACATGGTAATCACCATGCCCTTCTGATCTTCTAACATGTTTAGCCAATGCCCTTTTTATTACCATGATCTGCCACCTGCAGTATCAAACATGTTATTCATTTCTGCTCCCCTCAGCCCTAGAGGCTATGGTGTGCTCTCATTGCTATTGGATAGCTACAACATGAATTCTTATCTTAGTTGTAGACTTATAGCATTATACCTAATCAGGTATTAGGGTTAGCAATATATGTACAAACAAGTAGAGTAGTATATAAACTCCAAGGATGACACTGGATAGATCTCCAGTCTAGTCTCTTGGATTATCACCAGAACTCAACTAATAAGTCTCAAGCATAATCAACTCTTTGCTCAACATAGCAAGTTAGCATTCCTTTATCTTTTTAGCTGATAGTTGTAGTAGACCAGTTCAAGTTCACTTCAGGTTCTGCTGTTTTATTAGACTAAACTCTTTTCTTCTCTAGTGATCCCCTCTACTACAGGAGCACAGGTACTAATAAGCACCAGTGCCCATCCAGTTCCACCACTTTCTTCATCCCTTCATTGTCGGGCCTCAGAAGAGTGCACCAAGGAAAGAGCAAGAACTGGCTGCACAGGACCCAGAGGGTGGGAACAGATCACTATCTCCTGCTGAAGCCTTCTTAAAAGAATTAGAAGATTCTTTATTCAGCCTTTTCCATCAGAACTCAATCATGAGAGATCTAATTGAAGGAGATCTGAGAGAAGAGATCAGCTTCAAAAACAGTACATCACTGATCACTGAAATGAAGGATGAGGACATAGTCATTCCTCTTACCATATTTGACCTTATAAAGTTAGAGCCTAACTCAGACAGCCCAGACCTCCTCCATCCATCTACCCCTACTCCAGATCCAAATGACTGCAGCCCAGGACCTTCTATTGTAGATGAAGGTCAGTTATTACTGCATCAGCTGCACTTGAAAGAAGAAAGGGCATTTTATGGTATAGCTTCAATGGTTTAGGCAAATTTTTATAGCTGAATCTTTAATCTCTGACAAAGAAAACTATCAGAAGGGTGGTTAGAGTACAATTTGAAGAAGCCCCTGCCCCACCAAGAAAAAGACAGCAGAGGCAATATCAACAAGAGATAAAAAGGAGAATTGAAAGAGAAAGTCAGATAAGGCTCAGGGACATACCAGCTAAATCATACAAATATTGAATGCAATTATTTGTCATTTGCCTAATCTTTGGTCTGATCTTCTACATCATCACAATCTACTTCCTTAGGTAGATTGCCAAATATGCAATAGACTCATAAGTTCCCATTCTCTTTGTGGGAAATTGCTCAAAAACCTTTTGCATGCCTTACTTGGCATTTGTAGGAGTAATACCTGCAACTCACACCACCTCAGACAGCTGGATCTTTGAAGAAGGACTCCAACACCATTGCTGAAACTAGATGATTTTTAAACTCATTCTTACAACATTCATAGGAATTTTCTTAGTAACCATCATAGTCCTTTATTGGATAATCAAACAAGTCATTGAATGCAATGCATCCATACTTGCCATAGTCCACATCTACAAAACAGAAGAAAATCCTTTTGGAATAAGTTTTAGAATAGTAAGTCTGACTAAAGCCTCCAGAGATAATTGGAGATACTGCAGAGGTTGATATAATGATGACTGGTATATTTCACCACTTGTAAGATCTGAAGAAGACAATAACGCCACTATAGCAGTGTTTGAATAAAAGCATTATGTCATTACCCAAGAATCTAGAAAATGCATTGAACGCATTGTCTGAATCTTCCAAAAATGAATTGTCCCAATTAGAGATTCATCTAAAAGACTATTTATGAATACAAGGCACTGCTATGGAACAGATCCTATGTGAAAACCAAAAACTGAAAGAAAAAATTGAAGAAATGGAAGAACAACTAAAGACCCCTGGAGGGTCCAGTCATCATATCACCAAGGTGGTAGCAGACCCAGGAGAGTATGATGAAACAAGAGAAAAAAAGTTTGAAGAATGGTGGACAAAAGCCCAAGTTTGAAGAGATGAAAATCTCAGAGCACTCTGCAGAGAGGCTGGAGTAAAGGCAATTCTTTCCCAAATGACAAAAGGGAATGCTGGAGCATTTGTAGGAGCCCATCTAAATAAAATCCTAAAAGGAGATATGACAAATTGGCTGGAATTTAAAAAACTAGTTGAACTTCATTTCTAACTAACCAATGAGAAAGAATGGGCTAGACAACAGCTCAAAAACCTTAAACAAACCAACAAAATGACAGTAGCCTAGTATTTCATAAAGCTGGAAAATTACTTATTCACTGCCAATTATAATGGAGATTGAATTCTACAAATTCTAGAAAGGAATATGAATTAGGATATGGTCAAATATCTTTTCCTAAGGGATGGTCAGTATAAAGACTATGCCACATTCATGACAAAAGCCAAGGAATATGGGGAATGGCAGGAACTTCTAGGTTTCATAAAGAGAGGAACTGCCAATCGAATCTCCAGATCTCATAAAGACCCCAATGTCATGGATGTAGATGCAGTTCAAAAGGGAGCAATAAGAAGACCCTTAAAATGTTTCAATTGTGAAGGACTGCACATGGCCACTAAATGTCCTAAACCAAAGAAGGTATATGAAAAGTACAAGTTCCTTGAAGGAGAACATGCAAAATGGTGTGCTATAGGATGTCCTTCACAAAATATTCGGGAAATGAACTAGGAAGAGTCATCTATACCCAAGAGTCCACCCAAGGACAAGGGTAAGGGACGAGATTGGAGCAAATCCATTGTAGGAATGGACTTCAATAAAGCTTGTGCCTGGTTTCAAGATTATGAAACAATCACTTCCAAAAAGGGAAAAGATTAGGGCAACTGTTAAGTCCAGTTCCTTCAAACAAGTCTAATGAGATCTGAAACAGAGTGACAGAGGGAGGGCAAGAAGGAGAAGGGCAAAATGGAGTGGATGAGGACTTTTGGTGCAGGACTTATGTGTTGCACCCTTGTACTTGCTATCCTTGGAGTTGGGGGTTAGATGAGCACTAGGCTCGAAGTCGGAGTTGTCTAGAGGAGACTAAGTTGATATTCAAACTGGAGAATGTACAGATCAGAAGTACAGTATTTATACTATAGAGTTGCACTGGATTAGTAATGGAATGGAGAAGATTTGTAAGATATGAATAAGGATAAGTAATTGAATGAGTAAAACAGAGTTCAGGAAAACAGATACTGGAGGAGCAGGAGTAGAACTAACTAGAAGAATCTATGAATTAAATGTTTAAGAAACTAGGTGAAAGGGTATCATGGATATCATACTGGAGATGTGTCAGAGATGACACTGGAGTACTGGAGTTGGACCAGTATGTGACAGCAACCCATTATGTATAGGAAGGTGGAAAGCCCAAACAAATATGAAATGCTGGAAATAGAAGAAGATTTATCTTTACTGTCATACAGGTCTCATTTCAATAATGAGCTCAGCTGGGATGAAACACTGGTGCTTGATTTACATATAACCAAAGCAAGGAATGTATTCCCAGAAGTAGTGGAGATAAAAAGTTTACAAACTTCTTCTCTCACAAATGAACAAAAATGACATGATGTAAGAACAATGTATCCTAATCTATCTGAGACAGATTTAGATGAACTCTTATCCAAAACCAAGGAATCAGATTTTTATTTCCTAAGAATAATTAATCTGAAGAAGGATATAGTTCTCCTGATCAAAATCTCTTCAAGAATCAATATCCCTTTTACAAAAACATCCACCCTCCTAGACTCTGGTGCAAATGCAATTTTCATTGATCAAAAATCTGCTCAGTGTCTCAAACTTCCTTTAACACTATTAAGACACCCAATCTCAGTGTATAACACTAATGAAACCTTGAATGGAGCTGGAAAAATAATGTATAATTGTCAACTTGTTATGGAATATGAAGGTCATCATAAGAAATTGACAACTGAGGTCACTGATCTAGGAAAGTTTGAGTTTATTCTGGGATATGAGTGGTTATAGTGCCATAACCCAGAAATAGATTGGACAACCAGAAAGGTTAGATTGATGAGATATTCCCAGCATTGTTGAAATCTCCAACAAGGTGATTCCATCCCAAGCAAGTTTTTACAAATGCTACAAAAGGAACAACTAGACCAGTTGTATCAAGTGTACCATTGGATACACTCCCTGGAAAGGAGTGATGACAAGAGAAAAGTGCTCAAAAGGGTACAACTGAAAGAAACTCTACCAGAACAATTAGTCCCAAAAGAGTATCATGATTATCTCATGGTATTTTCTAAGAAGGATTCTAAGAGAATGCCTTTATGAAAACCTTGAGATCACACTATAGAATTACAGAATAATTTCAAACCCCATAAAGAAAGAATTATTCCACTTTCAGTAGATGAACAGGAAGAAGTCACTGCATTTCTAGATGAACAATTACAGAAAGGCTATATTCATCTCCACAAACATCTTCTGTTTTCTTTGTTTCAAAAAAAAATGGTGGGAAAAGAATGGTATAGAATTACCAATATCTCAATGAAAACACCATCAAAAACAATTACCCTTTACCCCTTATATCGCAACTGGTCGATAAACTCAAAGATGCTAAATTATTTACCAAAATGGACTTATAGTGGAGATATAACAATGTCGATATCAAAGAAGGGGATGAATGGAAAGCTGCATTTGTTTGCTTCAGAGGAGCTTATGAACCCCTTGTAATGTATTTTGGACTATGCAAATCCCCTACCACATTCCAAGCCATGATGAATGAAATCTTTGCTGATATGGATGATATAATAGTCATCTATATTGATGACTTGCTTATCTTTACTAAAACAGAAAATCAAAAAGAACATGATTGTATCATAAAAGAAGTACTTCACAGACTAATGGAGAATGACCTCTTTGTAAAAGCACCCAAATGTCGCTTTTGTGTCATAGAAGTTGATTTTCTTGGTATGATTGTGGGAAAGAATGGCATTTCTATGGATCCAAAGAAGGTTGAGGCTGTAACTCAATGGCCCATTCCCATGAACCTAAAAGGAGTAAGAAGCTTTTTGGGATTAGCTAACTTCTATTAATGATTCATTTTGGATTTTTCAAAAGTAGCTAGGCCACTAAATGACTTACTAAAGAAAGAAGTTCCATTTGAATGGGGCTTATAACAGCAAAATGCATTTGAAACACTGAAAAATGCTTTCATAACAGCTCCAGTCTTAGCCTATCCAGATATAGACTGTAAATTTCATTTAGAAGCCAATGCTTCTGATTATGCCACAGGAGCAGTGCTCTCCATTAAGAAAGAAGACAAGTGGCACCCTGTTGCATATGCTTTACATAGCATGCAGCCTGCAGAATGAAATTATCCTATCTCTAATAAGGAAATGCTTTCTGTAATACATGCACTAGAAGAATAGAGACATTATCTAGAAGGATCTAAATTTTCTGTGGAAATCTAAAACAATCATTAGAACTTTCAGTGGTATCAAACAAGATAAGATCTCAATCGCTAACAAGCATGCTGGGTGCAATACCTATCTTGCTTCCATTTGAAATGGATACATAAGCCTAGAGCTACTATGGGAAAAGCTGATGCTCTTTCTAGAAGAGAGAATCATGTGATTGGAATAGAAAATGACAACAAAGAAATCCTAGTAATTCTGCTAGAGCAGATTGGACAGATGGAGTTAGGAATTCCACTTCTCATCTCCAATGAAGGTGAATGACTTAATAAATCTATATTCAATGAGCTTTGTATGCTTACAAAAGGAGATACTATCCATCTTGGTAGAAAACACTTTTTGAGTGAAGGAGAAGATAATCTATTACACGATCCTCAAGGCCACATATATGTACCAGATTCTGCTTTACTAAAGATGGATATCCTCAGATTGTTTCACAACACCCCTATAGCTGGACATGCTGGATATGAAAAAACCTTAGCACTAATTTCACGATATTATTGGTGGCCAGGAATCACCACTTTCATGAAAGATTATATTATCAGGTGTGAATGATGTCAATGGTTCAAAGAGACCAACAAACCCCCTTCTGGCCTTTTAGTGCCATTACCAATTCCAAAAATCCCATGGAGTCATATATCCACAGATTTCATCACAGATCTTCCTAAATCTTGCTCTTTTGATGTCATCCTCACAGTTGTAGATCAATTTTCCAAAGAAGTAGAATTAATTCCATGCACAAAACAATGCAGTGCTCTGAATATGGCACTATTGTTTTTAAATCACATATGGAAGCATTATGGTCTTCCATTCTTCATTGTTTCAGATCAAGGTCTGCAGTTTGCTGTGCAAGTAATGACCAAAATCAACAAAACCTTATCTATTGAAACCAAGCTTAGCACTGCATTCCATCCTTAGATGAATGGCCAATCTGAGATTGTTAATAAAGAAGTTCAAAAGTTTTTGAGAATCTTTTGTGCAGAAAAACAAAATAAATGGGCAGATTGGCTTGCCATTGCTTAGTTTTCTATTAACTCTAAACAACATGCTTTAACAAAGAAGTCTCCTTTTGAGGTGACTCATTCATATAATCCCCAAATGGGAATAGAATCACCTAAAATGGATAAAGCACCAGCTGCAGTGAGATTTGCTGATGAGATGGCCACCACATTTGATCAGGTGAAACAGAATATGAAAGCAGCACAGGCACATCAGAAGAAATATGCAGATCAATCTTGCAGTAATACCCCTTCTTACAAAATAGACCAGCAAGTCTGGTTGTCAACAGAGAATCTTCATCTTATATGTGCTTTTAAGAAGCTTTCAGAATAATGGCTTGGTCCATTTGCTATTATCAAATTGATGGAAACCAACACAGTGGAGCTGAAACTTCCCTGCTTTATAAGAATTCATCCTGTCATAAATATCTCTCACATCAAACCTTACAAGGAACATCTAGAAGGTCAGCCAGTTAAACAGCCTGGTCCTGTCAAGGTTACAAAAGATAGAGATAATAAGTAGGAAGTTGATTTCATAGTAAATAGCAGATATTGGCAGCACTGACTGGAATATCTGGTACATTGAAAAGGATATGACAAAATGGAATGAACTTGGGAGCCACACTTCAATTTTACTAATGCCAAGGAGGCTATTTCCAATTTTTACCAGGCCCATCCTTCTGCCCCACAAGCCCTTATTATTGATCCTGATTAGTTCCTTTTCCTTTTTCAGAAACGTCCTGAAAATATTACTGAAATACTGACTTATCATCTTCCCTTTGATCATTTGGACAATGATCTTTAAGCAGGGGGATAGTGTGACAATCCTTGCCATCTTGTATATGGTCTCTGGTAGACTCTTTATTATAATGGACTTAGTGTATACTTTTTCTTTGATCTTATCCTATCTTCATTGTCTTATCTAATTGTGCTTATCTTTTGCTCTTCTTTTCAATTAGATCTAAACCCATTTGGCTATTCTTTCACATAATAATTACCATGCCCTTCTGATCTTCTAATGTGTTTAGTCAACACTCTTTTTATCACCACATGATTCTTTTCATTTCCATGCTATGCATGTGACGATCCTTGCTGTCTTGTATATGATCTCTGGTAGACTCTTCATCATAACGGACTTAGTGTATACTTTTTGCTTGATCTTATCTTATTGTTTCATGACTAATCTGATCATGATTATCTTCTGCTCTTCTTCCTGATCAGATCTATCTCCATTTGGCTATTCTTTACCATGGTTATTACCATGTCCTTCTAGACTTCTAATGCGTGTAGTCAACACCCTTTTAATCACCGAGTGATTCTTTTCATTTCTGTGCTGAGCATGGCTATGGCACAGCCCAGTTCATTACTACTGCTGTGGCTTCTCTTCCATTTGATCTGCCACCCACAGTATCAAACATGTTAGTCATTTCTGCTCCCCTCAGCCCTAGAGGCTATGGTACACCTTTATTGCTATTGGATAGCTACAACATGGACTCTTACCTTAGTTGATGCTCTACTGTGTAGGCATAGCATTCTACCTAATGAGGTATTAGGGTTAGACAAACATATACAAATATTATAGTAGTATATAAACCCCAAGGGCGACGCTGGGTAGATTTCCAGTCTAATCTCTTGGTTTTCACCTGAACTCGACTACTAAGCCTTAAGCCTCTCATCAACTCTCTACTAACCGTGACGAGTTAGTACCCTCCCCTTTCATTTTAGCTGATAGTTGTAGTAGAGCCAGTTTTTGTTCCCAAAGCGGGTTCAGCTGTTTCATTAGACTAGACTCTTATTTCTTCTAGTGACCCCCTCTACTACAGGACCAGTACTAACAAGTGCTAGTGTCCTTCCCCCAGTTCCACCACTCCCTTCATCCCTTCGTTGTCAGTTGCCAACAGGCAGGACTGAGAGAAGAGCAAGAACTGGCCATTCAGGTTCCAGAGGGTGGGAACAGATCAGACTCACCTGCCACTGCCTTCTTACAAGAGTTAGAAGCTTCTTTACCAGGCTTCCCCTGGCAGGACTCAATCATAAGAGATACAATCAACAGAGATCTAAGAGAAGAGATCAGCTGCGAAGAGAGTACATCGCCAGCCATAGATGTGAAGGAAGAGGACATAGTCATCCCCCTTACGCTATATGCCCCTACGAAGTCAGAGAGAGAAGAAGACAGCCCCAACCTCCTCCTTCCTCCTACCCCTGACCCAAACGATTGCAGCCCAGGTCCAAGTATTATAGACGTTGCCGATCAGTCACCACTACATTAGCTGCCCTCAGAAGAAGAGAGGGGATTTTACGCTTTAGCTTTGACAGTACAGGCCAATTTCTATAGTCAGACCTTTAACCTTCCAAAAAGAAGAAGATTGGAAGGCTGGTTGGAGTACAAATTTGAAGAAGCACCTGTAGCACTGCCACCACCTAGGAAAAGGCAATGAAGGCAATACTAGCAGGAAATAAAGAGGGGTATAGAAAGAGGAAGCAGGATTAGATTATGAGATATCCCTACATGATTATACAAGTACTGAATGCAATTGATCGTCATCCTTCTTTCATTTAGTCTGATTTTTTACATCATCACAATCTATTTCCTCAGGTGGATCACCAAGTACTCAACAGATTTGCAAGTGCCTATCCTTTTTGTAGGAAACCAAAGCAAAACTTTCTGCACGCCTTACTCTGCTTTTATAGGAGTAGTCCCCGCTACAAGTGCAACCTCAGATGGTTGGATCTTTGGAAAAGGACTCCAACAATGCCCCAATAACTGTCAACAATACTAAATGCTCTCTAAGTTTGAGCTTATTCTTGCCACCATTGTAGGAATTTTTCTAATCACCACCGCCGTATTTTGCTGGATCATCAAACAAGTCATAGAACACAATGCACCCTTACTCGCAGTAGTACACATATATAAAACTGAAGAAAACCCTTTTGGAATAAGCTTTGACATTGTAAGCCTGACAAAAGCATCTGGAGATAACTGGAAATACTGAGGAGGCTGGTACAATGATAATGATTGGCACCTCCCTGAATTAGTTAGATCCAATCACAAAGATGATAATGCCACTATTGCCATCTTTGATTAATTAAATCATGGCATTATGTCAAGTCCGGGTCCTCCAGACTAGTCCGATGATGTCCGGAATGGAGTTGCAACGGGAGGGTGAGGAAAGGATGGGTGGAATGGAGGGGGCGAGGACGTTTGGCACAGGACTTATGTGTCGCGCCCTTGTACTCATTATCCTCGGAGTCAGAGGTCAGATGAGCATAGAGCTTGAGGTTGGAAGCATGAGGAGGAGACTAATTTGATATTCAAACTGAAGTATGTACAAGTTGGAGTATCATATTTATACTACGGAGTCTGGATGGATTAGTAACAGAATGTAACAGGTTGTCAAAGGTGAAACAGAATGAGTAATGATATATCAAAGTTGGAGACAGGTTGGGGACATGCCTGAGACAGGTCGGAGACAAGTCAGAGACAGATGTCCAAGACAGGTCTGGGACAGGTCA